>PVKC010005679.1:0-23781 GCA_004027635.1 Crocidura indochinensis | reverse complement strand
GTGGGAATGCCGTCTAGTTCACCCTCTATGGAAGGCAATATGGAGATACCTCCAAGAACTGGAAATTGAGCTCCCATTCAACCCAGCTATTCCAATCCTAGGGGTATACTCTAGGAACACAGAATACAATACAAAATACCTTTCTCAGACCTATATTTATTGCAGCACTATTCACAATAGCCAGGCTCTGGAAACAACCAAGATACCCTTCAATGGATGAATGGCTAAAGAAACTGTGGTACATATACACAATGGAATATTATGCAGTTGTCTGGAGAGATGAAGTCATGAAATTTTCCTATACATGGAAGTACATGGAATTTATCATGCTGAGTGAAATAAGTCAGAGGGAGAGAGATAGATACAGAATAGTCTCACTCATCTATGTGTTTTAAGAAAAATAACGGACATTTTTGCAACTACCTCAGAGACAATGAGAGAAGAGCTGGAACTTCCAGCTCACATCAAGAAGCTTACCACAAAGAGTAGTGAGTGCAGTGATAGAAATAACTACACTGAGAACTACCATAACCATGTGAATGAATGAGGGAACTGGAAAGCCTGTCTAGAGTACGGGGGGGGGGGGGGATTGAGGGAGATTTGGGACATTTGTCGTGGGAATCTTGCACTGGTGAAGGGGGGTGTTTTTACATGACTGAAAACTAATCACAGTCATATTTTTAATTAAGATATTTAAATAAAGATATTTAAAAGAGAGAGAGAAGAGTATAGACAAATAATCCTGATGAACACAGAACCAAAGATCATCAATAGAATCCTAGAAATTGGACCCAATGCCTCATCAAGAGGTCATATAACATGACCAAGTATGATTCATTCCAGAAATGCAAGGACGGTTTAACGTATGCAAGTCAAATTAACTTAACACACCATGTCAACAAAATGAAAAATAAAAACCATATGATCATATAAATAGATGTAGAGAAAGCATTTGATATGGTTCAATACCCTTTTATAATAAAAAAAAAAACATCTCAAAATATGGTACTCGGGGCCAGAGAGATAGCATATATGAATGTAGCTGTGAGGAAGGGATTTTTGTATTGAATTTTTGAGTTCCTAGGGTATATCCCTAGAATTGTTATAGCTGGATTAAATGTGAGTTCAATTTTCAGTTTTTTTGAGGAATCTCCATATTGTTTTGCATAAGGGCTGTATCAGACAGCATTCCCTCCAGCAGCTTCTCCCACATCCCTGCCAGGACTGATTGTTCATGTTTTTTGTGAGGTGTGAGATGGTACCTCATTGTTGTTTTGATTTGCATCTCCCTGATGTGGACCATTTTCTCATGTGTCTTTTGGCCATTTGTATTTCTTCTTTGACAAAGTGTCTGTTCATTTCTTCTCCCCATTTTTTGATGGGATTAGATTTTTTTTTCTTCTTAAATTCTGTCAATACCTTCTATATCTTAGATATTAGCAGCTTATCTGATGGTTTTTGGGTGAATAGTTTCTCCCATTCTGTGAGTGGCTTTTGTATCGTAGGCATCATTTCCTTTAAGATACAGAAGCTTCTTAGCTTAATATAGTCCCATTTGTGTTTCTCTGCTTCAACTTGTTTGGAGAGTGCTGTTTCTTCCTTGCAAAATGTGCAAAAACATTTAGGCTTAGATTGGCATAATCTAGAATAATTTCATTTAGTTTATCATATATAAATACTAGGAGAGGCAAATAGGGAAGGATTAAGTAAGATCTTGAATGTGGACTTGATTCTAATAATACAGAAGTGCTTTACTAGTTCTGAAAATAATTACAACGATAGAAAAAAGTTTCTTTACAACATATATTTATGAAGTTTTTTTTGTTTATTTTTTGTTTTGTTTGGGTCACACTCAGTGATGCTCAGGGGTTACTCCTGGCTATTCGCTCAAAATTCGCTCCTTGCAGGCACGGGGGACCATATGGGGAACCGGGGATTGAACCGCGGTCAGTCCTAGGTTAGCACAAGGCAAGGCAGGCACCTTACCTCCAGCGCCACCGCCTGGCACCAATTTATGAAGTTTTTTACAACAAATAATGAATAAATATGAGGGGTGATTTATATCATTTCAAAAGATTAATGCTATTAATAAATTCTAATTCACTAGTTCTCAAGAAATCACTTAGTTAGGTTTTTATTTAAAAATAAACTATGTTCATTCTTTTTTTGTGTGTGTGGTTTTGGGGTCACACCTGGCAGTGCTCAGGGGTTATTCCTGGCTCCATGCTCAGAAATTGCTCCTGGCAGGCACGGGGAACCATATGGGGCACCGGGATTCGAACCAATGACATTTTGCATGAAAGGCAAACGCCTTACCTCCATGCTATCTCCCGGGCCCCTTATTCTTGTTCTCTTACTGAAGGAGGTCTTAAGATCATATCCATATAAGCAAACTAATACATGAAAAGTGAAACTTCTCTGCAAGTTTACTAGTCATTTTTATGTGAAGATGATTATAATTTTTGGATATAGAAAAGGGATTTCTTCAACAATGAGAATTTAATCAAGAGGTTTTAGTTATATGGTCCAGCAATATAGTCTAATGAATTTATGCAATGTGTTATAAATGATATTAAAATGTTTTGCAATCTCCTACATTTCTCTATTCTATGATGCTTGTGTAATAGTAAAAAGAATGTGTTGATTTTGTTTTGTCTTTACAAAAATACAAGTCATAAATTCCATGTTATGAAAAATTAAATGTCTTTCTTTTCATATAGTTTATCAACCCCTTTACCACTTCTCTGTGACAAATATATTTTAAGAATAACTTATATTTCTTATTTGAAATGTCATTAGAAGGAAATGTCAGTGACTTATGGTTTCAATTATGTCTTGATTTGGCACAGAGAGATTTCATGTCCAAAATGGACACCAATACATTTTAGGGCTATTTTGTCATTGTTATTTTCTTATATATACTATTGAGTGAAAAATGTCCAAATGCTAGTGCAAAAAATAATTTTTCAAATAAAATTTGAGTACATTTTTTCTATATAATATGTAGTATGGAGTAATGTTTTTGAAGTCAGTGACTATGACTTTGTAGCTCCTAATGCAGAACATCTGAATCATAGTGAATGTTTAAAGGTAAACTCAAACTGGATACCTAAAACAAATAAAGTATTACTTATAAAAATCAATTTTGAAAACCTACTATTCTCTTTATTGACATAGGAAATGAGTAAAGAAGCCACCTAAAGATTTATACTTATGAGTAAATGAGATTAGCTAGAACTCTTTTGAGCTGCATGCCATTAATTAGCAGTGACATAAAAAGGCAGATTCATACATTTCACTAATGGGGTTGTAAAGTCATGTGGCAAAAATTTCAGTTCTATAACATATAAATATAGCATGAATATCAATTCCACTACTTCTTCTCTAAGTTATTCTTTCAAAGTTAATTAGTTTTCTCTATAAAGTAAGGATAATGACTAATGCTTGAACTTTAAATGATCCATTGCCTGTATTGTGTAAATTAAGAAACATTACAATAATAGAATAATTAAATAAATATAAATATTAGGAATATGAAAATGTAGTTGTCACATAATTTTGAATAAATATTCAAAACAATTGTATAAAATAATTTCAAATATGCAAATGTACTTGAGTGTTTTTATTATACCCTCAAATCTAAATTATAATCATTTTAAATAATTGAAAGACTCACAAAAATACATTCAAACTTGAACATTGCAGATTGGAGTATGGAAAATGTTTTTTATGTTTACCTTTAAATATTTCATATGTGCTAAACCCTTCAACATCCATTAAATAATTAAGAGTTTAAGGAAAGATTTCTTTTGCTAACAGGGAATATTACATGCCTTAGATTCACTCTACTGATTCCTGTAGTTCATTTCCTTTTTCTCTTGAAAGAATAGAAGTCTATGGCTTTGGGGCAAAGCCAAACTCTGATTCTGCCCTGCTCACCCTCTTTCTTTAGTTAAGTTCTCAGGTCCAGAATAATACTTTGAGCCTTTTAGACTGTGAATCAAAAAAAAACTGGTCCTGTGGGGCAGTATTTTATAGCCAAGATATTTTTTACTATAATTTATTAATATCAGTAGTGTTGTCTCTCTACCACTTGCCTTTTTAATTTATTGTTAATGTTTATTAATTTATTTCATTATTATTATAATTTGATAGTAAAAGGCTTTGTAGATATTAGTTGGGTCCTGGGCATTGGATATAAAGTATAGGAAACTGTATTAGATTATTGTTTTTTTGAAGATTATTTTTTCATTTCATCATATCAATTTATTTCTTTGGTTGCAAGAAATACCAGAAGTTATTCTTCCCCTTTAACTCGCAGGATGAGGTGGTGAAAGGGCTTCTGTTAAAAGTCATTCTATTAACTAAGTTGTTAATACTGATATTTTGCACATCTTGTGAACTGTTTCTAATAGGCACATAATTTATCCTTATGTTTGAGTCCAGAACTTGAGCTGAAGCTAAAAGTCTTCCTCTGATAAAATATTATATCTCTATCAGAAACTAATAAGGTGGACGGACAACTGATTAGTGGGATAGTGAACATTTAATACTTGAATGGGACTTCCAGGAATTATTCCAGACTCTCACAGTGAAGAGCCAGCCCTCAAACAAGTGGATGTAGTTTAAAAAGATCAGTGGCATTTTCATCCATATGTGAGCAATATATATTTTCCCACAAATATTAATTTACTTTTTTGAACTTTATATATGCTGTAAGAATTAGAACAGTAACTAACATGTTCATAATAAATAGATTCAAATACTTAATAATAAGAATCTAATGTGTTATGTTAAGTCAAAGCCATAGGCTAAAGCCAACCTTCCTCAATAGAAAGAAAATAACTTTGCTTTCAAAATGGTTCTTTTAACAATCTTTGGCTTCTTTGTATATCTTATCCTTTTAGTCATCTACTTTTTCCCATCTCCATCCAACTCATGTCTTTAACTTGTTAAAATGATCCCTTTGCACATGTGAAATATGACACTCGCCTCGAAAATCTTGTATTTGTGCATAAATGTAAATGAGGAAAGGGGAAGAGGTCACATGGAGACTTTCCATTTTTCCCATTAACTGTAAAGAGTACCCTTCTCAAATACAATACAAGAGCCAGGAACAGATTAACATTAAAGAAATAATATGATCTGATCTCTGAATTTTCTGTATAAGAAGTTTGCCTCTGTGGAAAAAGCCATCATATGTTTGTTGTGAACTGTAATTTGTCAGTTAACACTGTCACTGCTATGGAGTTGCACGATTACTATAGCACACATCCTGATCCCAAGATACACTCTATATGCATGCATGTATGTCCTCTTGTCTTATAGAGTTTGATTGATAAATTCAGCATCCCACACATATATTGTACTTGTGCACACACTCATTATGACTCACAATTTGGCTGTTTGCAATAGTTCTTTCTTGTGATGTATATTAACCTGCTTCTTTGGGCTGCATTTTATTTAGGGTAAGTCCCTCCAAACAGAAGCAAGCTTTTCTTGTTTTGATCCTATGTACTGTGTAAGTGAGAGAGTTCCTACAAATCTCACCCAGAAAAAAAGAATTGGCCAATTAAATGCTAACCACTTGATTGAAATCATTCAATTATGAGAAGACCATATTGTAAGTTCACATGGAACAAAGATTCAACATAAAATGTCTTCTAGGTTGAACATTCAGCTAAAACATGTTTGAAGTAAGTAATAAATAAACAAAATCTCTACTTCAAAAAGCTAGAAGTAGGGATTAGAAGGAAACACATAAATGACCCCTTTGTAGAAATGATGTTTTCTCCCCTTTTATATTAACTAATTGACAACTATGTGGGTCTTTTTTTTCTCTCTTTCCAGAGGGAAGAAAAGATTTGAGTTGGCTGCGATCCCATTAGCACAACTAGCTGGAGACAAGCCATCTGTCACAGCTGCTGCTTGCTTTAACTGCCACTCTAATTGACAATGAACCCAGAGACCTGTAATAATTGTGGCTGCTCAGTGACTTCGGCAGGTAATGCCTCCTTTTAGGATCCATCAAGCCCCATCTGTGCCCGCTCAGTGCCTTTCTCCCTGGACACTTCTCTCTGTTGGATTGCAAACCCAGTCAGACCCAGGACTCTCCTCATTAGGGAATCTGTGGGACTTGGGGAAGGCCAACCATGTTGAAATTGAAAACCTCCTAAAATTTGTAAGATTTTAATCCTTTCACCAGGCTTTTGCAACATCTGCTGTTCAGCCTAAGCTGTCCTTGGGAGATTTGTACCAACTGCTATTGCTCATACTCGTTTTTATTAGAAATATTGATTTCCATGAGTTTTCTTCAAGAGTGTGTCTTGGTAAATTTCCTTTAATTTTTATTTTCTATTAATGTATAACTTTCTTTTAGTGTATTTAATTTTGGTCATACCAGGCCATGCTTATGTTTTCCTCCTGGCTCTATGTCCATAAATCTTTCCCAGTGGGACTCTGGGGACCATACGTGGTGCTAAGATCAAACCCAGGTCAGCTGCATGCAAGGCAAGCACACTCCCTTCTTAGTATCGCTCCAATCCTACTAATATGTCTTTCTTTAAGGGAGGAAGAACATTCATTCTGGACACTGACCTGAAAATAATGAAGGGGTCAGCAAGATGGTTTAAACTAGAGTTGATTTCATCAAATAGACTCACATGCTGACTGGCAGTATAGGCAAGTTTTGTAGAATCCATTCTGAAACTCAAATGTTAACTTCATTTTCAAAGATATTTCACTAGTAGCTGATTTTCTGCTTAAAAATAAACATTATTGTTTTTCAGAAATATTGTGATTGCCACCTAGCAATGGAGTTCCTGTTGACTTAATTGCCAACATAAGTGATTTGATTTGAATGTCCAAGTTGAAATAACTGTGGCCAGAACAATTAGTGCTCTGTGGTCAATAGAAAACTCTGCCCACTAAAAGGCAGGATGCATTTGGTGTTTTTATTTCCTCTTCCAACTAAAAGTCTTCATTTGTTTCTGTTATTATCTGTTGTCTTCATTTGGAAACAAACAAAAATCGGATTACTTGCGATGCTTTTTAAACTATATTTTGCTCTATGTGAAAGGAGCACCTATCAAACATGATTCAAAGTACAGATTTTTGAACTGGCCTCACTGTTTCAGAAATATCTAAAGCTTTCTCCTGATATACATATAATAAGTGTGTAAACTTATTTAGATATAAAATAAAATGTCTTTGACTTTTAAACCATGCTTCTCCAACATGACCTCTATAACACATTTGTGAAATATGTTTAAAAAAATCAAAGTCCCTTGATTTGTTTAGTCATAATTATCAAGAGAAAATAACAAGAATATGTACTTATCACAAAACTCTTATGAGCTCCATGCAATGAAGCTAGCAAATCTAAGGTGGAGTATTTGAGAATAAGCCCAACAACACAGAAAAAGAAAACTTGGTAGAAATTTACCAGGAAGACATAGCAGGTCTGGCTGACAGTATCATACATGTTGAACATATAAAGGATGAGAGTTGTTGCTAAATTGGGGGGGGGGGTGATATATCAAGTGATTAACACTGGGAAACAAAGCTAAAGTAGTACTTTCGACTACTACTTTTAAAAAAAAACCTTTAATAATTCTTTACCATTACTATTACTTTTTTAGTTCAATTCTAAAGTTGATTCTTCTAACTAGACAGTTGTTGAGGGGCTGAGTCTACCCTCAACAAAAGTTAGGGCTAAGCAATTCCCAGATAAAAGGGTCAGTGGCAGAGTTATCTATATCTAAACATTTAATGAGAGAATGTGGAGCAAGAGACACACAGAGAGCCAGAGAGAGCGAAAAAGATATCACTCAACCCTGGGGCACAGGAGGAACAGTAACTGTAAGAGCCTGGTTAAGACAGTCAGGCAAACGGGGAGGCAGGCTCTGTCTGTACTTGATTGACTGCAACAACAGACTGGCATGTAGGTAGGTAGTCTGGTCAGTAGCTGGCCTGGCTCCCTCAACCTCCCGAGCCAGAAGACTCTCTCTAAACCAACAGGTAAGGTCTGGCTCTATATACCCCAGTCCCAAATGCACTCCAGCTGCAGTTACAAGGGGTATATCATAACTGATGTCATCACCCTTAAAGGGCCAGGAGAAGACATATGGCTGAGTTCCTACAGTTGGTCATGTGTGCACCGACCTAGTGGAGGAAAACCAAAAAAGAAAGGCAACATGGGTAGAGAAGAATACATTGATGGAAAGAAAATAGTAGTGCACTTTGGGAGTGTTTATGCTGGATAGCACAATATTGTAATGTACATAGACGTTTTTTCATTTTACTAAATTTTTTCTGTGAATTTTTAAGCCGTAATCATTAATTAGACTGAGGTGACTTATGCCATTGCACTCTTGGAATAAAAACAAATATGAAGTCTGTAAATCCCTCAAGGTTATGACGTCAAAGTACTGAGAATAAATAAATCACAACCAGCAACCCAAGCCATGATTTGTTTATGTTATAATGAAATCAAATAAATTCATTTCTACTTCCGTATTTTATATATCTCTTTCTCTTGGTACCTATAGACTCGGTATTCTCAGAAAATTTTAATACCATCTGATTTGTATTGATATCTTCCTCAAATTCTTAAAATTGTGAATATGCCTCAATTTCTTTTTTTTTCTTTTACTATGACAGTAGGAGAGTACAAATCCAGTTGTGCTCAGAAATTACTTATGACTGTTCAGGGATCCTTCATTCCTAGACTGTTTGGGGCACATCATATAGTACCAAAGATTGAACCAGTATCAGTATGCAGGACATAATACATAGATCCTATGTCTCATTTATTCATTTTGTCTTTTAAAGATATCATTTCTTGGTTATTAAATGAAAGAACCGTTTTTCTTAAGGTTATGTTTATAACCTTAAGAACTGTGTGAAGTCTTTGATTGATCCTTAGCAGTGCACAGAAGGTTCTTCAAAATTTAACAAAAGACAAGATTGAGAGCATCCATACAAGGGACCAGAGTGATAACAAGCAGCAAATAAGACATTTGCTTGCAAGAGGCAGTTTCTGGTTCAATCCTTGTCATCACATATGAGCCCCTGAGTCTGCAAAAAGTAATTTCTGAGCACTTATCCAGAACTCTTGAGTACTACCTCCAGGTGTGCTCTCTCAAAAAAAAGGGGGGGGGGGAGAGAGAAAGAGATTACATGTATTTATTAGATTGAGATCAAACAGTGTGGACCTGAAATAAGGCTTATTTCTATCTATTTGTAAAAGTTTTAAACAAATGGAAATTTTAGTTTGACTGACTTTAATTCTACTAACAAAATTAAAAAGGAAGCATAATTTTTAATCCTTTGAAAGTCACTATTTATTTTAGTTTTGGGGCCATACCCAGCAGCACTAAGGGATTGCTCCTGGCTCTGTATGCAGAAATTATTTTGGCAAGCTCCAGGGACTATATAGGATGCTGGGAATCAAACCTGTGTCAGTCACATGCAAGGCCAATCCCCTACCTACTGTGCTATCACTACAGCCCTAGAAGTCACTTTAAAGGATTTGAAAAGGATAATAAAAAGTTGTAGATGTATTATTTGCATTCAACTAACCCCAATATAATACCTGCCATTATATAGTCCCTTGATAATCAACCTAGCTAACCAAGAAAGTCTTTGATCAATGCCAGGTGATTCATTTAATTTCCAATATCTCTGCTTCTGAGTGATACCTTTCCCTGAATTTAGCATTAAAATCCCTGCCAGAATAGCTAAGCATCTATATAGTAAAGGTCTTGGCACAAGTAGACCCTGCTCTTAATCTAAACAAAAGAAAGGTCATTAGAGAGACAGTGGTAGACTATGGGGATTAGTTTAACTGCAAAGCATTGCAACTTAGTCAAGATAATCTATAGAGTTGATCAAAACCTAAAATATAGATCCAGATGACCACTTCCAAGGAAAACATTCTACCAGGCTTCCCATTACAAATACTCTGTAAATTATACCCAACTAGACAAACCAAGTGAGCATAAATATGCTCTTGGTTCCATTTTACTGGCCATTTGCAGCACTAATTTAAATATCCATTTTCTGTCCCTGAAGGCTGGATACTAAACATTAGAAGAAAAGGACAATCCTGAGGATTTTATTTTTCCTCAAAATCTTACTAATGAGTTATTCTAGGTCTTTGTTAACTGCCTATATCATGAAATTGTCAGCATGATCTCTGAACATGTTGGGATGATTTTCTCTTGGTCCTATTCTTTTAAGATATACCCCCTAATTTCATGTTAATTCACTTTTCTCCTTTCACACTATTCCCACCCCTGGGGTGGGTTAGCTGCCACCCCTCCTTTAACAGACCTTGGCTAAGCTTGGGCTTTGATCCTGCTGTATTTCTCCTCTTTTGGGCAATCCCTCTGTCTCCTTAATCATTATCCTTACAATTTGGACTCCTTCCAATTTGTATATGGCTTCAGGAGATTAAAAGAAAGTCTGCACTCAGACAATAATCAAGATTTTCTTTCTCAAACTCCACTTTCGTTTGCAGAACTAAATACTAGGTTTTGTCTTCAGTTCTCTGATGTTTACCTTTCTTGAAACGTTTACACCTTTGCATTGATTTGCATGCATAATTAAAATCACTTATTGTTCCCAAAGTAAGAAGATAAATTCTCAAGACAGTTTCTCAGAAAGGATAAAAAAAATTCCCACTATTAATTTAGTCAGCCTTCTCTTAGTCAGATATCTTTCTGTGTATTAGAGGCATTGTATTTGATGAGAAAGTATTCAGGGTATTTTTTGTGTGTGAGAGAGAGCAAATGAAGCACCTTCTTAATGATTATAAGGGATCCCCATAGAAACACTCTTGAATATTATTCATTAATCTGACTGCCTATTAATGTTAATGCAGGAAACACTGTGTTACTTGGGTCTTAAAATAATTGGGGAAACCAGAACTACAAACAGCAGTACTTAGGGCCTATGGTTCTAAATCTAATGGTGCTCAACAGGCCTTTAAGTTCTAGTATGGGGTGGTTCGAAGTGTGAGTCCTATATCTATAATAACTATCAGTAATCCCAGCGAGAAGCAACGATTAAAATGCTTCTGGGATAGGCAAATTGCAATCCTAAAGATGTTAGCATGAAACAAGTACACAGGTGCCAGTCAAAACATGAAGCAGGGACAGTTCTGCAGAAAGGGAAATCTAAAGGTATCTCAAGAGGGCAAAAGAAAAGTTTGCTACAGAAATTTTATGGCTCACTCATCTATGGGTTTTGAGAAAAACAAAAGACATTTGTGTATTAATTCTCAGAGACAAAATAGAGAAGGGCTAGAAGGTCCAGCTCACAACATGAAGTTCACTATAGAGAGTGATGGGTGCAATCACAGAAATAATTACACTGAGAACCATCATAACAAAATGTGACTGAATGAGGGAAGTAGTAAGTCTTTCTAGAGTACAGGCCGGTGTGAGGTGAGGAGGAAGAACACTTGGGACCTTGGTGATGGGAATGTTGCACTGGTAATTATATATGTATATATTTATATAATGCTAAACAATAAAAAAGATAAATAAAATGAACAAAGATACAAAAAATTGGTGAGATTTTAATCACTATCTTATACATACATATATACTATCATATATCAACTAAAATATAAAGTGTCTATAATGTGCATCTGAGGCCACAAAAAAGCAATAGGTAATGATTTCCATAGGAGAAATAAACAACAAAAAGGGAGAAATAATCAAGTATATAAATATATATAAGTATATATGTATACATATATATATATATATATATAAAAAACTCTCATTTTCAACCATGAACCATGTAACATTAAAACCTGTGCTTGGATTTGTTGTTATCTGAATGATTACTAAAACTTGTACTTTATTGGGGGGGGTGCATGAGTTTTAATCTCAGGCTACCCATATGATCCATGAAACTCTCCAGAATTAACATTTGAGTACAGAACCAAACCAAGAGGCCAGGAGTAAGCCCTGAAAACCCCAGAATGTGATTTCAAAATCTTTTTTTAAAACTTCTGTTTTGGGGAGGCATTTCTCTAAATGTACTCATCTGTAAATTCTACTTATAAATCAAATAATAAAAAAAAGAAATTGTTTTCCTCAGCACGAATAAACTTAATTAACTTTGTATATTTGGTTTTTGTTTTGTCATTTGGTTTATGGGGGGGTACTATGAGAAGTGCTGAGGATTACTTCTAGTTCTGTGCTCAGGAATTTTTAATCATATGTGATATTTGGAGTTGAACTAGGGTCAGTCTCATTCAAGACAAATGCTTTAACCTCTTTATCTCTTTGGGCACTCAACATTGTATGTTTAAAATGCAGTCATAGGGCCGGGCGGTGGCGCTGCAGGTAAGGTGCCTGCCTTACCGCGCTAACCTTGGATGGACCACGGTTCAATCCCCCGGTTCCCATATGGTCCCCCGTGCCTGCCAGGAGCGACTTCTGAGCACATAGCCAGGAGTAACCCCTGAGCGTCACTGGGTGTGGCCCAAAAACCAAAAAAAAAAATAAAATAAAAAAAAAATAAAATAAAATAAAATGCAGTCATGTCCAAAATGAGTTTGCTGCCTCAGGTTGGGTCTCTGGGTTGTCTGCTTAGATTTTCCCTTTGAAGTAGAAGTCAATTATGGGTTACATTTGTTTATCTTTACATTCAAAAATATGTCTAAATATTGCCTCAAGTTGTATTTACTGCTTTTTAATCCGTTTCCTCTACTTAAATACATTGAATATGTTCTCATATTTTTCATCCTGTATTATGTTCTTAGTGACTACATAACATTCCACATTCCATTTCCCTTCAGTATAATTTATTTGGATATTCTTTCATGTAGATTGTTCCCAATTTTTATTGGTGCTTTAAATATTTTAGTAACTAGATATTTGTCTTGGATTCTGATTTGCTCTTTAAGGTCTGACTAAGTTTTAGGTTAGGAAAATTTTTAGTTTGGTTCTATTTTGGCTTTCGTAGCCATCTGGTAGTGTTCAGTCTTTAATCTTGGCTTGGAGCCCAGAGATCACTCTTGATAGTTCTCAGGGGAACTTAATATGCTCAGGATATATAACTCTATATGCTATGTAATATTAAATGTATTTAGACTACATGTATGCTTTTTATCAATTATAATATAATATTTACTTTTCTTTAAAGTAGAAAAACATTTGATAGTTAATTAAAAATCTCACAAGTGGCCACATGCAAGTCAAGTATCAGTTTTGTCCTCTTTTTTCCCCCATATATTTCTATCTACTATCTATCTATATATCTGCTATCTATATATCCATCTACTAGAGTAAACAATGACTCATGTTCATCTACTAAAATATTCTTAAAAAGCATTCCAAGAAATAGTTGTCATGAAAATTTATTTGATTTAAGCAAGTAATAAGAAAAAATGTAGGGTAAGATATTAAGATTCTTCTCTTCATAATGAAATCTGTTAAGGTTTGGTTTTCCTGAGGTTTACTGTAAATATTTGTGGGATAATATTGTACCATACTCTAAGTTTAGTAGATCTGAAATATTTCTTATTCTGGGCATTAATTCAGACTAATATTTCTTAGAATGCATTTGGATAATGCTTGCCTACTCTGACCACTTCTATAAAGAAATATGCACATATATGTATATATATATAGCCATGGTTCTAAATATAGAAGCATATATTTATTTATTGAATGATGATACTTGTTGATTCTTGGAAAATGAGAGAAGGCTAAATAGGCTTTCCTAATTGTCTCTTTTCATTTTGCTTTCTGTAGTTTTGTTTACCACAGTGGTCTCCTAACACTGTATTCTTGCGTGTTATATAGAAATTCAAATGGAATCCTAGGGAAGAAATGACTAATAGTGTATTATAATTCTTGTTTCATGCAGAGGAGTCTGAGTTTGGTTCTGAATGGGACACTGAGATAGAACAACTAACACCTCATTGAGTACAGCAGCTAGATTTTGGGGGGAATCTTCCATCTGGGTTGCTTGATTCGTAGACATGCAGATGGGAAGGAAATGTGAGCATAGGGCAGAGTGAACAGTGATTTGTTTACCAGTATGGAGAATATTGTTCTAATTCCATCTGTCCTGTAATATAATTATAGACTAATTAATAAATAATCATTGTTATTTTAATCTAGGAATAATACTATAAGAATTATTTAAGGAAAAAAAAACTCCTCTCCCTCTCTACCTCCCTTTCTCCTCCCTCCCTCTCTCTCCTTATTCCTTTCTCTCTCGCCTTTCCCTCTCTTCCTCTCCCTCTTTCTCTTCTTCTCTCCCCCCTCTCTATCCCTCTCTTCCTCTCTCTCCCTCCTTCTCTTCCTCCCTCTCTCCCTCTCCCTGTCATTCCTTTCTCTCTCTCTCTGTCCCTCTTTCTCCCTCCCTGTCCCTCTCCTCCTCCTCTCTCTCTCTCCTTCTCTCTCCCCTCCCTCTCTCTCCCTCACCCTTCCTCTCCCTCCTTCTCCCTCTCCTCCTCTCTCTCTTTTCCTCTCTCTCCTCCCTCTTCCTCCCTCTCTCTCCCTCTCTCTCCTTTCTTCTTTCCCCCTCTCCCTCTCCCCCCTCTCCCTATCACTCACTCTCTCTCTCCACCCTCTCCCTCTCCTTCACTATCTCTTAAAAAAAAGAATTATTTAAGAAAAATTGTGCTGTAAAATTTCTACAAAAATGTTAAATATACAAATACACTTTGCATGCTGGTGAGTAATGATGTTTACCTTCTGAGAAGAAAATATCAGAAGAACATTTGTAAAAAAAATTATTTACAGACTCAAAATACATCTTTTCAATAGATACATGTGTGTCTATTCATATACTTTATATGAAAATATAAATGTACATATATAAAGTGTTTGATTAAAATCAATGGTTTAATTTATAATCTCTGGCTAAAGGACATGTCAAAAATAATTGGAATGACTAAGACTCTATCCAAGGACTCTTTGGTTATCCAGAATTTTCCATGTTGTACACAGGTAAAATAGGGTAACTTACGGTATATTGGCAGATGAGTAGGACAGGGTTGCCATCAAAAGGATATATGGTTGGAAGGGGTGCAGGGTTACATGTTAAGAAACACCGGTATGAAAAATACTATTATGGTTTCTTTGTGCTATGTTTTTAATACCATATTTCCCATTTGAAGATGTTCGTAATATAAAGATATACTATTTATCCTAAATTCTTCAGACTCATTCATCCTATAACTAACTCTATCTGGATTCATTTACAATCTTTGTACTTAAATATTTATAAAATAATGTTGTCCTGCTTTGTTATTTATGGTCAGTGCTGCAGGTAGGAATCACTTCAATAGGTGTTTTAATAAGAAGTCATATGACAGAGAATAATGACCTCAAATGTTCCGAATTTTTTTATAATGATCTTTAAGTGAAACTGTTGATAACATCAGATTGTTTGGGGAATTGAACGAAAAAATATCCATACAGTTGATAAATGGTATCTGTTTGCGAACACATTATTTCTCCCACCTTTTTTCTCCATATATTATTGTTATCCTAGGCATAAATAACTCTCATCTTAGAATTGTTAATCATTTTTTCCATCCAGGATCTCCCTGGTTATGTCTTCCACAGTATGATCAAATTTCAACTTCTCAATCACTTGCCCAATGATCTATTTCTCTAACATTTATCTCCTTTAAAATCTATGAGGCCACACATTTCATTTAAGAGGTTTGCTATTTATATTACATCCATTACTAAGAATAATTCTTGATATACAGAGATCATTGATTAATTAATGCATACTTTATAAATATATATAAAATTTCTAAATTATGTTCTCCAGTACAATTCAAAAATTTGTTAGAGGAAAGGACTATCTCAAATTAAACAGCTCTAAACTGTTCTATTAGAAAACCCACCTAAGAGGCAGAAGTTATTTTTGGAAGAAAAATATTTAATCTTCAAAATAGTAAGAACTCACATGTAGCAATTTTATTATCTAAAATGTAATGTAAATTACAAACAGTAATTTTAGGGGGTACAGTTGCAAATAGGCTTGATGACAACTGATAAAAATATTGTTCCTTGGTTAACAAACAGAAATGGTAGAACCTCAAAGAAAGAAAGAATTGATAAGAGGAAGTCAAATGGGTGAGGTCATGGAAAAATTTGGCATAAATTTTGACTAATTATAAAAAAAAGTCAGAAGTATTGATGTTCAGTGAGAGAACTCAGAGACAAAATACACCCTGAACAATGAAATTTACGTGTAACACTTAGAAAAATATTGTTCTTTCAAAGCATTTCTTTCTTTTCTAGAAAATTTCAAGTTTCCTTAGAGTTACTAATTTTAGTAAAATAAGCTTTCTTATGAAATTCTATAATTTATGAACCACTACATTTCTTTTCAGAGAAACTCAACTCTCTGAAAATAATATTAATCTGGCTTTGAGAAAGCATTTAGCAAATTTCAATGATTCACTTATATATTCTGTAAAAAAATATTTATTGAATTCATAATACATGTCAGACCTTAAAAGACAGTGAAAAGTCATATACCAATTTACAAACTCCAGTGCATGCATCTACCACTCATAGAATGGAGCAGTGTAAAATCCAATCCATTTTACATTCATGGGTCTATTAAACACAAACTGTATTTTACCTCACTAGATCTTATTGACTATATTTATATTTATAAAGTAGATATTTCTAATATTAGCTTTTATTTATTTTCACTTTCTTTCAGTTACATTGGAAGATTTGAATGGTTCAAGAACTGGAGAGACTGTATTGCAGGTGCTTGTATTTCACTCTACTGTCCCAGGTTTGATCTAGCATCCTATAATGTCTCCCTTGAACAAAATCATGAGTTCTTCCTGAGTAGAGGCAGGAGTAACCCTGAGCATCACTAATTGTGGAAATTAAATTAATAAAAAAATAAATATTGTCTTTATTTCAGACAAGGAATATTTTGATTTAAAGCTTCATATGTTTTGTACCTCTTAATTGTATAGTACAGAGTGAAGTGAGTGTTTAAAATTTACTTTAAAGTTTCTACCATTCTGTGGGTGACCTTTGTATCCTAGTCACTAAATCATTAGTTTCTTTGAGCTTCTCAGTTTAATATAGTCCCATATGTTTATTTTTACTTCCACTTGTTCGGACAGTGCTATTTCCTCCTTTAAGATACCTTTAGTCTCGATGTCAGAGAGTGTTTTATCTATATGTTCTTTTATATACCTTATAGTTCCAGATCTGATATCAAGGTCTTTAATCCATTTGGATATGACCTTTGGGCATGGTGATAGATGGAGATCCAAGTTCACTTGTTTGCATGTGGTTGGCCAGTTGTCCCAACACCACTTATTGAAGAGGCTTTTCTTGCTCCATTTTGTGTTTCTTACCTCTTTATCAAAGACTAATTGATTATATGTCTGAGGAATATTCTCTGAATACTCAAGTCTATTTCATTGAACTGAGGGCCTGTCTTTATCCCATAACCATGCTGTTTTAATGACATTTGCTTTAAAGTTGGGGAAAGTAATGCCTCCCATCTTTTCCCTAAGAGTTGCTTTGGCTACTCATGGGTGTTTATTGTTCCAAGTGATTTTTAGAAGTTTTTGATTTACTTATTTGAAGAATGTTATGGGTATTCTTAAATAAAATTAAAACTGTATGATGTGGGGGCCGGACGGTGGCGCTGGAGGTAAGGTGCCTGCCTTGCCTGTGCTAACCTAGGACGGACCGCGGTTGGATCCCCGGTTTCCCATATGGTCCCTGTGCCTGCCAGGAGCGACTTCTGAGGGAATAGCCAGGAGTAACCCCTGAGCATCACTGGATGTGGCCCAAAAGCCAAAAGAAAAAAAACCTGTATCATGCTGTGAGAAGTATTGTCATTTTAATGATGTTAATCCTCTCAATGCATGAGCAAGGTATGTGTCTCCATTTTCTTGTGTTCTCTTTATTTCTTGAAGCACTGATCTAATACCTATTAGATAAGGGACTAATATCTAACATATACAAGATGCTAACAGAACTTAAGAAAGAATATAACACCAACAAAAATGTTGAGAAGAAATGAATAGACACTTCCTCAAAGAAGAAATATAAATGGCCAAAAGGCACATAAAAATGCTCCACGTCACTAATCATCAGAGAGATGCAATTCAAGACAAGGATGAGGTACCATCTCATGCCACAGAGACTGGTACACATCAAAGAGAAAAAGAACAATAAGTGTTGGCAGGGATATGGGAATTCACTGCTGGTGGGAATACTATCTAGTCCAGCTTTTATGGAAAACAATATAGAGATTCCTCAAAAAATGTAAATTTGAGCTTTCATATGAGTCAGCTATAAGTCTCCTATGGATATACCACAAGAATACAAAAAAGCACAGTACAAAAATGCCTTCTGCATATCTATATGCATTGCAGCACTATTTACAAATGCCAGAATCTGGAAACAACCCTGATGCTCTACAACAGATGAGTGGCTAAAGAAACTGTGTTACATATACACAATGGACTACTATGCAACCATCAGGAAAATGAAGTCATGAAATTGTACTATACATAAATGGACATATAAACTATTATGCTGAGTAAAATGAGTCAGATGGGGGGGATGGAGAGATAGCATGGAGGTAAAGTGTTTGCCTTACATCCAGGATGGTGGTTCGAATCCTGGCATCCTATGATCCTATGGTCCCCCGTGCCTGCCAAGGGTGATTTCTGAGCACAGAGCCAGGAGTAACCCTCGAAGCGCTGCCGGTGTGACCCAAAAAACAACAACAAAAAATAAAGAAATAAATCAGGGCCCGGGAGATAGCATGGAGGTAAGGCGTTTGCCTTTCATGCAAAAGGTCATCGGTTCGAATCCCGGTGCCCCATATGGTCCCCCGTGCCTGCCAGGAGCAATTTCTGAGCATGGAGCCAGGAATAACCCCTGAGCATTGCCGGGTGTGACCCAAAAACCCCCCCCAAAAAAAAAAAAGAAAGAAAGAAATCAGATGGAGAGATATAGACACAGAATTTCCTCACTTAACTGTGGGATTTAAGAAAAACAAAAGTCAGTATTGTAATAATTCCCAGAGACAATAGAGATAAGGACTGGAAGGACCAGACCACAATAGGAAGCTTACCACAAAAAAAGTGGTCAGGGCAGTTAGAGAAATAACTACACTAACAACTATCATGAAAATGGTAGTGAGTGAGAGAAGTAGAAATCCTGTCTCAAATACAGGCAGGGGTTGGGGGACCATTGGAGGTGGGAATGTTGCACTGGTGAAGGGGGCGGTGTTCTTTTATACATAACTGAAACCCATGACTGCAAACATTTGTAATCATGGTGCTTACGTAAAGATACTATAAAACATTTGTTTTAAAAATAAGCTGAGTCAAACAGGACAACCCATATGTTATAACATTGACATTCTCTTCATGTCTCCTAAATTTTATTTTATTTTATTTTAAAATTCATTATTAGTGGGGCCCGGGAGATAGCATGGAGGTAAGGCGTTTGCCTTTTGGTCATCGGTTCGAATCCCGATCCCGGTGCCCCATATGGTCCCCCGTGCCTGCCAGGAGCAATTTCTGAGCATGGAGCCAGGAGTGACCCCTGAGCACTGCCGGGTGTGACCCAAAAACAAACAAAAAAATTTGTTATTAGTATAAAATAATGTGTGAAGGATTCATAATAGAAACTTTATATTATATTCTCGATCCTAAAAACATGAATTTAATTCTCAACATTAATAATATACTTTTAGAAGGATTAATTTTAAAATTGTAAACCAATTATAGCTATCTGTTGTTCCATCGCACAAATGCTGACTCAAAAGTCAGATCACTATCATGTGAAATTAGCTGCACATTTAAATGATTATTGATTGAGCATTTCAACCAAGCCTTATGTACAAATGGGTCTTTGAAAATGCAAGCTTGAAAATTGAATCTATAGTATTGATTAAAGAACCCACTAGAAATAAAATTAAGGCTTTGTTCTTGGTCCACTGATTTTTGACCTTAGCTCTTAAGTCTTTGATTCTTCTTGCTCTAAAATTCCACATGGAAATGTATAACTTTGTGCATATTATCCATTGTTTAAAAAGCTTAGAGTGAAGCATACTTCTTCTATATGGTAGAACTGAGAATGATTTTTCTGGACATTTTACAATAACATCACAATATTTTTCTACATCATATTATATATTATATATCAGTAGTGGACAAAATTAAAAGCAGGTGATTTAATTAAGAACTATTTAGACTGTTTATTTTTAAAAAGTATACAAAATTAATTGTAACATTAAAATAGCCTTATAGTTTAAAGTGATATAGAGACATGTAGCACTTATATAATTAATAGTTCTTGATTTCTATATAATAATGTAATTTAACAAACTAATGTTCTGGAGTAAAATTTATCTTATTCTTTTGTACGTAGCAGCTTATATATTGCTTCCCTTCACTGTAAAAAAAAGCGATTTATAAGAGAAAATACTTTAACTAGTCTCATTATTTCTTTGTCCTAAGAATAGAAGAATTTTAAAACATATTTTACTTATTAAAATTTTGCAAGAGTTTATTCATATAACCTAAGAAATAATTATTTGTATCAAATATGTTTATTTTATATCAGATTTATTTGCATTAAAACCCAAAACATGTTTGTAACAGATTTCAGAAGGACTCTATGCTAATTTAATATACTTGCCCCAAATAATAATGAAATCATATTTTAAATACAATACCCATGTTTAATGGAAGAATTCAAAAACCTATGACAGCATATAAACAGAATATTCTCTCTTTTTCGAACAACTTCATGACTGAAAATGTTCCATCTACTTTAGGGTGGATTTCCTCATTAGAAAAAACTAGGGGACAATGAAATCAGGGGACACTATAGATGAGACGGGGGATATATTCTCCCTCTTGTCGCTCTGGTGACTAGCAAGGAAACTGAAACTCAAGGTCAGGGAGCAGTGGTGTAGGTGCTCTCCAGAGAAAAAGAACTAAAATCACTCAATCTGGAAGCTGAAGAGAGCATTTAATTTTTGTCACAGGCCATTGATCCCAGTCAGGAAGAGGGATGGATTTGGCAACTAAGAATGAATGGTTAGTAGCAGATGGACTGTAGAAAATCTCTCAGTGTTCACTTCAGAGATCATGTCTCTTCTCTCAAACATGACCTGAAAGCAGAGTTTCCTTGAACTGACTAAACAGTGACATACGTATCTGAGTGTGTTTTCAAGTGTATGGATATGTATGTATGTGTATTTAACATTGCAATATATACAGTTGAAAAAAAATGTGGTGTTCATTTCTTTCAATGAAAATATTTCCTTTAAGTATTAAATATGTATTTTCTACTCCCTTCTGAGTTCAGTGAATATTTTCTGTGAATTTATTAGATTCAATAAAGTGATATACTCTGCAGAGTCAGTCTCAGGGTGCATATGTTTTTATTAAACTACCAGAAGAACATTTTCATTATCTTTATATTGGTTTGCTACTTGTCCATTTTATGTTAACATATTTAAGAGTCTGCATAATAACTGATACAGATTCCACTGTTCAGAGACCAAAATGTATATTTGTTGCAAAGTAAAAGTCAAATAAAACTCTGATGAATCTATGTATTAACTCTGGAGATGATAACAAAAATATGTCACTGATTTTAATAGCGTTCATTAAAAAAAAACAGATTTAGTTTAGTTGTTCTATAGGTGTGGTAAAATCCAGACAAAGACTGAAGAGATTTGATAAAGATTGAAGTGCTACCTGCCATTGGAACTAAAATCACAAAGTACTCAGCAGCTAGCAGACAACTAGGGGTAAACTCAGGTTGTAGTTTAGAACAAGCATTCCTAAACTGAGACTGAAAAATGTAAAACACTGTACCTGGCTATGAACACCAGCTGTACACATGAACACATACACTCCAGTCACTGCCCAAGTCAAATAGATGATTGTGATGATTTCAGACATCAAAAACTGCATATTGGACAGATCCCAAGTCAGCTAGGCCTTGCTACCATAGCAATTACAGGACACTTGTACCACAAATTTTCTGTTGTCATCAAGGTGCAAATGAATCTGAATCATTGGCACAAGTTCAGTCTTTCATACATTTAAGAAATCCTCATATCCATGGCTGTCAGAAATCAATTGTCAAAGACAATATCCTGATGCTGCAAACAGGAATCCTATATCATTGTTCAAACTGCCTGGAACTCAGAGTTCCACATTTAACTTACAAAAAGATCAAGCATTGAAATAAAAAAAAAGCAAATTCTGTTACAACAGTGGTTGGAAACAAGATCCAAGGAATGTCCAAAAGTCTGTCAGAATTTTCAATGCTTCCTGAGGATGACTTGAGAGTAATAATCCTCTCAAAGTTCAGCTGGCAGAAGAAATTATTAAAAGACAAATTACATAAATTCAAAGTAAAATTTATGAAAATTTTTAAGAATCATTAAAATTGAAGTGAAAGAGAAAAAGAATATGTTAGCAAACTCAATAGCAAAATGAAAGAAACCAAGTCTAATAAGTAATTTCAAAGACAAGAAATAAGACATCATCATTTAAAAGAGTAAATATAGGGCAGGGAGTGATAGCACAGCTGTAGGGCATTTGCCTTGCAAGATAGTAACACAGGACAGACTTGACTTCCATTCCTGGGATACCTATCCCATATGGTTTCCTGAACCTGCCAGGAGTGATTTCTGAGTGCATAGCCAGGGATAACCCCTGAATGCCACTGGTTGTGGCAAAAATATAAAAAATTAAAAATAAATAAAAGAGTAAATATACAAGTAATCTTAATGCATAAATTTCAAGATATTCAGTAGACAATAGACAAAGGAAAACATTGCTAATGGTAGACATTCTAGAAAAAGAAAAGATAGAAAAGAAAGGGAAATGTCTAGTGGAGAGCTTAGAACTTTTTTGATCTGAACTGCAGAACTTGTATAATCATCCTGAAATCCAAAGTGCCAAACAAAAGTAACCCAAACAGACCAATAACAAATACATTGTAATAAAAATTGGAAAGAATCAAAGAGAACATACTCACTAAAGCATCAATGGAAGAGCAATCCTCAAATTCTAGAGAAATGATCTAAAAATCAAACCAGTCTTCATAGGTAAACACTACAACCAATAATACAATGGCATATATTCAAAATATTTAATGGAAAGTATATGCAATCAAGAATCCTACATTTTTCCAAGTTCACTCAGATTTAAGGTAATAATGAAAACATCTCCAGGCAAACAGCAACTGGAGATAGCTACCACAACAAATTATCCTACAAAAAATATTTAGCAGTCTTCAATAAAAAAAATTTTTTTTTGGTTTTGGGCCACACCCGGTGACGCTCAGGGGTTACTCCTGGCTATTCGCTCAGAAGTCGCTCCTGGCAGGCACGGGGGACCATATGGGGAACCAGGGGATGGAACCGAGGTCCATCCTAGGTTAGCGCAGGCACCTTACCTCCAGTGCCACCGCCCGGCCCCAATAAAAATATTTAAGGCAATAATAAGTAAACTCTTCATAGATAATGGCAGTGAATTATCTCATATCAATAACTCCTTTAATGCAAATGAGCTAAATCCTTCTCTCAAACGACACAGAATACCTGAAAAATTAGGAAACAAAATTCAAACTTAAATATATTATAGATCTACATGATTTCACACTAAAACAAAAGGTTTAAGAAAAGTAAAAGGAAAACAAATCATATTGGGGAATGGAAGACAAAAAAAAGTACAGAGAAACTTGCATTAGATGGAATACT
>PVKC010005678.1:0-32683 GCA_004027635.1 Crocidura indochinensis | reverse complement strand
AAAGAAGGAAGAAAGAAGAAGAAGAAGAAGGAAGAAGAAGAAGAAGAAGAAGAAGAAGAAGGAAGAAAGAAGAAGAAGAAGGAAGAAGAAGAAGAAGAAGAAGGAAGAAGAAGAAGAAGAAGAAGAAGAAGAAGAAGAAGAAGAAGAAGAAGAAGAAGAAGAAGAAGAAGAAGAAGAAGAAGAAGAAGAAGAAGAAGTTCTTTATAAACAACAATAACTGCACATCATAATTTAGAACTAAATCCAAAGGTCAGAATCACTGGGTTACAACTACACCCTACACCACCCTGAGTTCAAAATCTTTGCATTTAAACACTGGAATGTGGTGCTAAGCATCTTTTTCTTTTTTTTCTTTTTCTTTCTTTTTTTTTTTTTTGGTTTTTGGGTCACACCCGGCAGTGTTCAGGGGTTACTCCTGGCTCCATACTCAGAAATTGCTCCTGGCAGGCACGGGGGACCATATAGGGCACCAGGATTCGAACTGATGACCTTTTGCATGAAAGGCAAACGCCTTACCTCCATGCTATCTCCCGGGCCCTGGTGCTAAGCATCTTAACGGTTTCACTTCAAAAGTCCAAGCAGTAAAGTGCATAATACAACACTGGCTCACTTACTTAAAAGGTATAGAATGATATGAAGATTAGTATAAAATATTTATCATGCTTCTTTAGAGTTTGCATAGAAATATATTTCTAGAACTAAAGTTTTATATTTGCTTTTGTGACTGAGCAAACTTAAAATGCCCTTAGTTATGATGAGACAAATCCTTAAATATAAAGCACTTTATACTACAACCTAAATCAGCCCAAGCCTGTGTATTTTAGACTTAAAAGATAGCTCAAAGGGACAAAGTATGTGTTTTTCAATCCCTGGCATAGCATGCCACCCGTCCAGTACTCCTGGTAAAATCCTGGTGGATCTCTCAACACTACTGTGTGTGGCTCTGATCATCGATAGAGTACCTCCAGGTTATTCCTTGAGGCAGGTTCAAGCACGATCTAAGATCAAGATCCAAACTGAAACATCTGGCCTGAACACATAGCACCCTCTGTGCATTCCCTAGAATAGTTTCCAAGCACTTTAGCTTCTCAGGCAAAGCACCATAGAATTATCTAAGATACCTAAATCTAAATTTGAAAAAAAACTCACCAAAACTAAAAAATATTAGACTTCCTCAAAAAAGACATACAGATGACCAATGGGTAAATGAAAATGTGGTATTTGCCACTTATCACAGAAGTGCACATTATACCAGTGGAAATGGCACATATCAAAGAGTGGAGAATGAACAGTGATGGTAGGAGAGGGGAGGAGAGGCAGAGAGGAACATGTCTCCTTCATCGGTAGGAATGTGGAAATTCATCAAAAATAAAAGAATTGAGCTTCCATATCAACCAGCCATTTCACTTCTTGGCATCTACGCCAGGGGTCTAAAATCACTATGTCAAAAGGGCATTTCCAGGGTTTGTGCAGTAGTATAGCAGGTAGAGCTATCCTGCCTTGCATGCATCTGACAAGAGTTTGATGCTCAACATCCCATATAGTTCTCTGGGCACCACAAAGAGTAAATCCTGAGTAGAAAGCCAGGAATAAGCTCTGGGCATCATTGGGTGTGATACCAAACCAAACAAACAAATGAACTTACATTTTATTATTTATTACAATGTTATTCACAATAGCCAAGATATGAAAACAAACCAAGTGCCTAAGAGCAGATGAGGATATAAATTAACTGTGATTATAAAGACACAATGGAATAATACTCAACTATAAAAGATGGTGAAATCATGCAATTTACTTCAATGTGATTGGATCTAAAGGGTATAGTGGTGACTGAAGTGTGTCAGATAAAGAATAAATACAGAATAAATTTTCTCATGTGTTGAATATAAAGAAACATAGTAAGGGAATAACAAATGGCTCATATTAACCTTAAGAAATGGCTGTAGTGCATGATCTTCTTGATGATGCATTGGATCCTATTTGCCAGGATTTTGTTGAAGATCTTTGCATCTGCATTCATCAGGGATATTGGTCTGTAATTTTCTTTTTTGGCAGCATATCTGTCTGGTTTTGGTATCAAGGTGATGTTGGCTTCATAAAAGCTGTTTGGGAGTGTTCCTGTTTATTCAAATTTCATGGAAGAGCCTGGCTAGGTTTGGTAGTAGCTCCTCTTGAAAGATTTGAAAGAATTCATTAGGAAATTCATCTGGGCCTGGGCTTTTCTTTTTGGACAGATGTTTGATTACAGTTTCAATTTCCTCAGTGGTGATGTAGATGTTTTAGATATGATACATCCTCCTTACTTAACTGTGGAAGATTGTAAGTGTCCAAGAATTTTTCCATTTCTTCTAGGTTTTCATGTTTAGTAGCTAACCACAATCATGTTTGTTTGTTTGTTTGTTTTGGTTTTTGGGCCACACCCAGCGGTGCTCAGGGGTTACTCCTGACTGTCTGCTCAGAAATAGCTCCTGGCAGGCACGGGGACCATATGGGACACCGGAATTTGAACCAACCACCTTTGGTCCTGGACCGGCTGCTTACAAGGCAAACACCGCTGTGCTATGTCTCCGGGCCCCATATTTGTAATCAATATGGTTAAATAAAGAAAAAAAAGATACAAGAAAAAAAGGAATATACAGAAATAATAGAGATGAGGTCCAGGAGGACCAGTTCATGCTAAGATGCTTGCCACCAGTAGTGGAGCAATTAGTTAGAAGGGACCACTAGGGATATAGAAAGAACCATTTGGAACTGATTCCTCTGAACAAGAACTAGATGCTGAAAAAAGATAAAGTGATAATGCATGATAAACCTTCAGTAACAATAGCACAAACCACAAAGTCGAAAAGAAATTAAAAGGAAGAGAGAGACTAGAGAAGTAAAATGCCTGCCCTAGAGGCAGGCAGGGAGATTAAGGGAGTAATTTGGGGACATTGGTAGTGTGAAATATACACTGGTGAAGGGTGGAAAGACTGAAATTCAATCGTGAACAATTTTGTAACCATGGCGTTTAAATAAAAAAATTTCAAAAAAAAAAAAAAAAAAAGAAATGGCCTGGCCCACAGAATTGAGTCAACCAAGAAGGTGATATGGGGGGAGGGGTTGGAAAGCAACTATAAGACAAGGAGGGACCTTGATGCTCTGGTGGTGGATCTGGAAGGGGACATTATATGTCTGAAATTTTATTATTAATAGTATTTATGGTAGCTAAATAAAAATTGGAGAGAAAAATAAAGGAGATCCTCCCCCACAAAGAAAACCCCAAAGTATTTTAAATTGCAAAGCATGATAAGCAGTATACCTCAATCACAGTACTAAATACTTACTATTACTTTCTAATCTTTATAATTTCTGAAAAATAATTTTTATTTCTGAAAAAAAATAGTGCCTAGAGGTGTTATTTAGGTAACATAAAGATTCCAAATCATATCCATTCTGCAGAACACTATGACGTTAAAACCTGATAGTTGCAAGACAGTTTCTATAAAATAAATAAGAAGGTGACCTCGAAATTCCTTCATGCTTGATCTACTCTAATAGTATGTGACAGATAATAGATTTTCAATAAATATTAACTAAGGTCAAATTGACCCTATGACTAACTAGATGTAAATATTTAAGTTCACAACAATAAAGTACATTGAAATGAAAGAAAATAAAAACATAACCTCGCAATAAGTTTATATTAGCTTGTACAAACATATCAATTATTTTTCCCAAAGCAATAAAATGTTCAGACAAAAGACAATAACAAGATTATAAGGAATTATAAATTATAGGTAAAAATAATAATACCCAAGTGGCAAAAATAAGAAATGAAGCGAGTTAACTCATTTCATACAGAGCTTGACTAGCCTATGCAAACTCCTGCAATTCCAAGTACCACCACTATGACTAAGAAACTAGAAATGTAAGAAACTAAGAAACAGGGGCCCGGGAGATAGCATGGAGGTAAGGCGTTTGCCTTTCAGGCACAAGTTCGAATCCCAGTGCCCCATATGGTCCTCCGTGCCTGCCAGGAGCAATTTCTGAGCATGGAACCAGGAGTAACCCCTGAGCACTGCCGGGTGTGACCCAAAAACAAAAACAAACAAACAAACAAAAATAAAACAAAAAAAAAAGAAACGAAGAAACATACTGAGTTGAGCTATAAAAATTTTAATAATAAAAATAGAGCTATAAACAAAGAAAAAATGAAAAAAAATTAAGTGATCAAAATCAGGATGCTAGAAAAATTTGAACTTAAGAAAATATAAATACTGGGGGCCAGGGTGATAGCACAGCAGGTTGGAGTCCATATGGTTCCCTGAGCATGCCAGATGTGATTTCTGTGTGCAGAGCCAGCAGTAAGTTCTGAAGCCACTAGGTGTGGCTGCATAGTATTTCATTGTGTAGATGTACCACTTCCTAAGTCACTCATCTATTGTCAGAACCTGGGTTATTTCTAGTTGTGGCAATTGTAAATAGTGCTGCAATGAATGTTATAGTGCAGAGGGCATTTTTGTATTGTATTTTTGTGTTCTTGGAGTTTATTTCTCAGAGTGGTATTGCTGATCATATGGAAGCTCAATTTCTAGATTTTTTGAGGATTATAAATATTGTTTTCCAAAAAGGCTGGATTAGTTTGCATTCCCATCAGCTATGAATGTGAATCCCTTTCTCCACTCCTCTGCAACAGCCCAGGTTGTTCTTGTTCTTTGTGATGTGTGCCAATCTGTGTGGTGTGAGATGATATCTCATTGTTGTTTTGATTTGAATCTCCCTGATGTGGATCATTTTTCATGTGTCTTTTATCAGTCTGTATTTCTTCTTAGAGTAAATGTCCCTGCATTTCTTCTCCCTGTTTTTGAATGGGTTTGAATTTTTTTTCTTGATAAGTTCTTTCAGTTACTTGTATATCTGAGATATTAATCAGATGGGTATTGTGAATAGTTTGTCCAATTTTCTGGGTTATCAATGTATCCTCATTATTTCCTTTGAGGTGAGAAACCTTTTGAGTTTGATGAAATCCCACTTGCTTATCTTTTTCTCCATTTGGTTGGACAGTAGTGTTTCATCCTTCAAGAAGCCTTTAGTTTCAATGTAATGAGGGGTCAGCCTATATTTTCCTCATGTACCTTATAATTTCAGGTCTGATATCACGATCTCTAATATATTTGGATTTGATCTTTTTGTATGGTGTGAAAGAGAAGTCTGAGTTCATATTGTGCATGTAGTTGACCAACCTTCCCGGCATCACTTAACTGATAGTTTTTTCTTGCTCCACTCCATACTTTTTGCACCTTTACAAAGATTAATTGATCATATGCCTATGGTATATAATATGCCTCAGAATATTCAACAACAGTCTTTTTTTTTTTTTTTTTGGTTCACACCTGGCGACGCTCAGGGGTTACTCCTGGCTATGCGCTCAGAAGTCGCTCCTGGCTTGGGGGACCATATGGGACAGCAGGGGATCGAACCACAGTCCGTCCAAGGCTAGCGCAGGCAAGACAGGCACCTTACCTCCAGTGCCACCGCCCAGCACTTAACAGTCTTATACTGATCTGAGGGTCTGTTTTTATACAAATACCATATTATTTTAATGACTACTGCTTTATAGTACAGGTTAAAGTTGTGAAAAGTGATCCCTCCCATATTCCTTTTCCTAAGAATTTATTTTTTTTTTATTTTAATGCTATTGAAACCATTGTGATTAACAAAGCCCTTCACAGTTAGTTTTCATACATACAATGAATCAGGGAAAATTCCACCACCAGTGTATACCTCCTTCCAACAACATTTCTCAGATGCATCCCAGGCTCATTTTAACATAATAGGCCCATTTTAAGTTTAGATTGTTAAAATTTATGTCTCTTGATACCATTGTTGTTAACTTTTGTTGGATATTTAGTTATGCTCTTTTTTTTTTAATTACCAATGCACCTACACCTATTGGCCCCTGACCCCCATCCTTGCTATTTGCATTTCTCCTCCTCCATTCAGTTTCATTCCTTCTCACTATACTCTGGAGCCAACAGTATTCAAGACAACAACCATTTAGACCATGCAGTTATTCTAAATATTACACATAGTGATATTGTATATTTCTTCTTCTTCTTCTGGCTTCATTTAACATATCTAGTTCCATCATGTTGCTGCAAATTGCATGATTGCATCATTCCTTACAGCTATAATATAAATAAGTATATACCAATTCAGTTCTCTGATCAGAATGTATCAACAAAGAAATACCCTTAATAATAATATAAAAGAAAAGGTCTTACTTAAAAATTAAGAGATGGAAACACTCAAATATTGTGAGACCCACTAATATACTGCTGAAAAGCCATCAACCAATGATGAAATAAAGGATAAAAATATTCTTAAATCCTGAAATCAGAAGAGAATAAATTCAAAAGCAAGCAAAACATAGGAAAGAAAGAGAGCTAGTAAAAGAGAAAGAGAACTGCCAAGTAGTAGAGAGAGAACAAAATGAAAGCCTATGGGTCAGGCAAATAAATTTAAAAACATAGACAAAATAAACTTTTACTTGTTAGAACTGGCATTAATAGAGTATTATTAAGAAAATGCCTAGAAAAGGGATAATACCAACTAGTGATATAATTCAAGTCTCCTAAACCAAGTAAAGAAATATTACCTTTAAAAAAGTCACTGAGCTGATAATCAACAAGAACATGAAAAATGCTCATTTATTTATTAGTAAGAAAGTCCAATAGGGGCCAGAGAGATAGCACAGTGATAGTGCACTTGCCTTGCACATGGCCAACATAGGACAAACCTGGTTTTAATTCGTTGAATCCCATATGGTTCCCAAGCTTGCCAGGAGAGATTTCCAAGCACAGAGCCAGGAGTAATGCCTGAGAACTGCTCCATGTGTCCAAAAAAACAAACCAAACAAACAAAAACACACATAATGGCAATACTCCCAAAAGCATTGTAGAGATTTAATGCAATCTCCCCAAAGATACCCATGACATTCTTCAAAGAAGTGGATCAAACACTTCTGAAATTCATTTGGAACAATAGACACTCTCAAACAGCTAAAGCAACTCTTAGGAAAAGGAATATGGGAGGCATTACTTTCCCCAATTTTAAACTGTATTACAAAGCAATAGTTATCAAAACAGCATGATATTGTAATAGAGACAGACCCTCAAATCAGTGGAATAGGCTTGAGTACTCAGAGAATGTTCCCCAGACATACAATCACCTAATTTTTGATAATATAGCAAGAAATTCCAAATGAGTCAAGAAAAGTCTCTTCAACAAGTGGTGTTGGCACAACTGGTTAACCACTTGCAAAAAAGCAAACTCAGACCCCCCAACTAATACCATGTATGAAAGTAAAATTCAAATGGTTTAAATAACTTGATATCAGACCTGAAACGATAAAAAAATACACACACACACACACACACACACACACACAGCAGCAGCAGCAGCATGTAGGTAAAACACTCCATGACATTGAGACTAAAGGCATCTTTAAGGAAGAAGCAGCACTCTCCAAACAAGTGGAAGCAGAGATAAACAGATGGGAATATATTAAGCTGGAATGCTTCTGTACCTCAAAGGAAATAGGGCCCATGATACAAAAGCCACCCACTGAGTGTGAGAAACTATTCATCCAATACCCATTTGATATGGAGCTAATATCCAAAATATACAAGGCACTGAAGGAACTTTACAAGAAAAAAACATCTAATGCCAGCAAAAAATAGGGAGAAGAAATGAACAGACATGTTGTCAAAGAAGAAATACAAATGACCAAAAGGCACATGAAAAAAAAGCTCCACATCGCTAATCATCATAGAGATGCAAATCAAAACAACTATGAGGTACCATCTTATGACACACATTGAGATTGACACACATCACAATGAGAACAAGCAGTGCTGGTGGGGATATGGAGAAAAAGGAACTCGCATTCACTGCTGCTGGGAATGCTGTCTAGTCCAACCTTCATGGAAAGTGATATGGAAATTTCTCCAAAAACTGGAAATTGAGCTCCCATATGATTCAGCTATAGCACTCCTACGGATATACTCTAGGAATACAAAAATAACAATAAAAAAAAAATCCCTTCCTCACACCTATATTCATTGCAGCGCTATTTACAATAGCCACTCTGGAAGCAACCAAGATGCCCTTCAACAGATAAATTGCTAAAGAAACTGTGGTACATATACACAATGAAATATTACGCAGCTGTCAGGAGAAATAATAATGAAATTTTCTGATACATGGAGGTACATGGAATCTATTGTGCTAAGTGAAATAAGTCAAAACGATAGAGATAGATACAGAATAATCTCACTCATTTATGGATTTTAAGAAAAAATTTTGCAATAATTCTCAGAGACAAAACAGAGGAGGGCTGGAAGGTCCAGCTCACGATATGAAGCTCACCACAAAGAGTGATAAGTGTTGCTAGAGAAATAACTACATTGAGAATTATCATGACAATGTGAATGAATGAGGGAAGTAGAAAGCCTGTCTAGAGTATAGGAAGGGGTGGGGTAGGGGTGGAGAGAGATTTGGGACATTGGTGATGGGAATGTTGCATTGGTGAAGGGGGATGTTCTTTACATGACTGAAACCCAACTGCGATCATATTATAATCAAGGTGTTTAAATAAAGATATTAATAAAAAAAACACACAAGCCGGGAGGTGGCGCAGGAGGTAAGGTGCCTGCTGCCTTGCCTAGGATGGACCACGGTTCGATCCCCCGGTTCCCATATGGTCCCCCGTGCCTGCCAGGAGCGACTTCTGAGCGCATAGCCAGGAGTAACCCCTGACCGTCACTGGGTGTGGCCCAAAAACAAAAAAAAAAAAAAAAAAAAAAAAAAAAAAAAAAAAAAAAAAAAAAAAAAAAAAAAAAAAAAAAAAAAAAAAAAAAAAAAAAAAAAAAAAAAAAAAACCACACAAAAACCCAAACAAACAAAAAAATTTCCAAATCAAGACAACAATAAAATATAATCTTACACCAGTGAGAATGGTCAAAATACTATATCAAAATACTAGGAATAATCTGTATTGGCAGAGATGTGGTGAAAAAAGAACTCTGATCTACTACTGGTAGAAATATTGGCTGGTTCAAATCCTATGGAAACAGTATAGAGGGTTCTCAATAAACTCTGAATTGAGCTACCAAATGACCCAGAAATTTAACTTCTAGGGTCTATACCCAGGACAGAAAAACATTCATTCAAAATAATGTATTCACACAACTATTTATCACAGAACTCAGTAAATTAAGTGTATGAATCAATAGATGAGTAGATCATGAAGATGTGGTACATATATAGAATGTATATATAATATGTTAATATATAATATATAACAATATAATATACATACACAAAATACACAGTTGTTAAGATTTTGGAATATTTTGGTATATTTGAATAGAGATATATATTTTTAAAAACTTACATAAAAGAAATACAATAAATCCAATTAAAATTTTATTGAGATAACATTGCTTTATATAATTAAATAAGTCACAGGTATTAATTTTATTATCAACTTTTATAAATGCTAACTATATTCATTACTAAAATTCTAATTTTGTTCTTTATAAGTGGTCTCTAAGCCCAATTTTCTCAATCCCCTTAAATGGAATATGCATTATTTGTTTATTCTCCAATGATTTCTTTAATAAAACTTTCCTAGAAGAGCAATTACTGAGTCAACAAATGCAAATTTTAATGCATAAGTAATTACCCTCTAAATACATTTAAGAATTTTGAATTCCCACTATAGTGATATACCTTTTCCCAGATCCTTGACTCCTATCTATACCAAATACTTCTATTTAGCTTTGCCAATGTGGTAGATCAAAATGGCATCTTGATTCACTTGTATTTCTAAGTGTTGAGGTTAAAGTGTACCTTAAACTTACTGTATAAGTAATCCTCTAGAATTTTAATTTAAAATATAATGCAGCTTGTCAATAACTGAATTGTGAATGACAGTGTTATTTATAATTTATTACTTGTAATCACATAATGTAAGGCAATATTAATATTATATTCAATTACATTTTTCATTTATATTTCTACATTGTAATAAATAGGTGAAAGGGAAAGGAACAGCACAGAGAGATTAAAGGATAGAACTGGAGAAAGGAGTATAAATCTTAACAATAGCTTCTATCACAAGGTTAATTTCATTTTGATCTACAAAGGAGGCAAATCAAGAGCTTTAGCAAATCAAGAGCTTGGACAAACACTGTGGAGATGGAGAGAATACAAAGATTAAGGTAAGAGCATGTATGCGGCCAACGTAATTTGATCTCTGGCACCACATATGGTCCCCAAAATGTCACCAGGAAGTGGCCCCTGAGCTATAATATGTCCTGAACATAGACAGATATGCCCTTTCAAAAAAGTTTTAAGAATATTTGCAAATTTAATTCTGGGGGAAATATTCCCATACCATTTTTATTTCTTCAACAACAACAACAACAAAAAAAACCTAGTCATTGGGACAGACCAATCATATTTATCACAGTCGCAGTCATCAAAGAGCTAACACAAAATTTTATTGAAAAAGATTGCAGACAACACAATAAACTTATGGACTTTGGTCCTGAGTTGTTAATAGAAAAATGTAAAATACTTAGAATGTGGAAGACAGAGACATAGCGTGGAGGTAGAGAGTTTGCCTTACATCCAGAAGGATGGTGGTTCCAATCCTGGCATCCCATATGGTCCCCCATGCCTGCCAGGGGCTATTTCTGAGTGCAGAGTCAGGAGTAACCCCTGAGCACTGATGGGTGTGACCCAAAAAAACAAACAAAAAAATACTTAGAACATATGGAAGGACAATTGTGTACTAGATATTCAATGGCATTACAAAATTACTGCCAAATTCTTAGTTACATAGAAGAAAATTTTTACTTTTCTTCTATACATTTTAGCATTCATCCTCAAATATCTATTTCCTAGCTTTTATCTTAAAATAGAAACATAATTAGGTATGGTAGTAATATTTACAATACTGAAAATTAAGATTACTATTTTCTTGTATAAGGAGGAGAAAACTAGAAATAAAAAAAACTTAGGTAATAACAACATTATAGTAGCCTCAATGTTAAATTATAAATAAGTAGCTACAGATTATTGCCTAATTGACCACACTAGTTCAGAAGAGCTTAGAAACATGGTCTCATATCTGAATGGTTAAATGTGCCATTCTTCAATTCTTTTAAATTAGCTAACTAGGGCCAGGCAGGAATCTTGGAGGGTACAACACAAGCTTTGCATGTGCCAAAGCCAGAGTTTGATCCCTCAACAACCAGCACTTCAAAGCCACAGACACTGTTGACTGATAGAACTGGGAAGGGAAGGACATATAATTCTGCAATACAGGCTCAGGCCCAAGCACTGAACCATCTGGAAGGTGTCATTGTACTGCGGATTGCTGAAATAAATTGACATCCTGTCCTTGAGCACTACTGGGGACATGCACAATATAAATATACATAAATATAATTTATATATTATATATTTTTTCACATTTAAGATGCATTTTATTGGCTAAAAATTATAACCAGACAACAGACAAGAATGTTATCATCTGAATATATATAGTATTCTCATTCTTTTGTTTTGTGGTTTTATTTTCTAGGGGTTTTTGTTGCTGTTTTGCGGCCAAATCTGGAGGCACTCAGGTGTTATTCCTGGTTTTGTGCCCAGAAATATCTCCTGGCAGACTTAGAGGACCATATGGGATGGCAGGGTACAAGGTAAATGCCTTACCACTATGCCATCTCTCTGGCCCCCATTTTTGTAGGTTTTTTTGGGGGGTCACACCCCCTGGTGCTCAGGGGTTACACCTGGTTCGCATTCAAGAATGACTTCTGGGGCCCGGGAGATAGCATGGAGGTAAGGCGTTTGCCTTTCATGCAAAAGGTCATCAGTTCGAATCCTGGTGCCCCATAAGGTCCGCCGTGCCTGCCAGGAGCAATTTCTGAGCATGAAGCCAGGAGTAACCCCTGAGCACTGCCGGGTGTGACCCAAAAACCAAAAAAAAAAAAAAAAAAAAAAAAAAAAAAAAAAAAAAAAAGAATGACTTCTGACAGTCCTTGGGGGATCATATGTGGTGCAGGGGATGGAACCCAGGTCATCTTCATGTAAGGCAAGCACCCTACCCACTATACGATTATTTTGACCCCAGAAGTATTCATATATATATGAACTTTTAAAGAAATTAAATGCAGCTCTCTAAAGATAAAAATAAAGGTTCCCAATACCACGTAGGGTGAATGGGAAAAGTTAGCCACAGTACTACTATCAACTAAGCTACAAGTCATTTAGTTCTTTCCTTCCTATAGTGACTTGGGGGATTGAAGCTCTTCCTCTTTAATTCTCTCTGCAGTAGCTCTTCCCTCTCCATGGCCAGGTACATGTTCCCCTCTCCCGTGGACATGAGTACAGGGGGGCCTGGCTCTAAAGCCAGGCAAAGTGGTTTTGAGGAATTCTAGCTGAACTGGCATACCAGTGGCTCTTGATTCTCAGATGGTATCACTCTGGGGATAAAAATAGATGAAAATCTTAGGGTTCACCTCCATAAATGGCACAATGAGGGTTCTTCCCTTTCCCATGATAAATTATTGCATGGAGATCAGTAATATAGAATCAACTGTGATCTGTAGATTCAGAGTTGCATGCAGCTTGCCTCACTCCAGCTCCCACTCAAAGTAAGTTTTTAAAAGTTACATAGAGTTAGAACAATAGTATAGAATGCAGTGTACTTTCCCTGCATGTGTCCAACCTTGGCTATATACAGGTCATTCAATATGGTCCCCTGAGTAACAGCAGGTATAATTTGTGAATGTAGACCCAGGAGTAACTCCTGAGCATCACTGAGTGTGCCACTCAATAAAAGTTTACATTGTAATTTGGGGCCTAATAGATAGAACAATGAATATGGTGCTTCTTTTGCACAATCCTCAACAATACCTTTGTGTAAATCAATTCTCCTCTGTGTTGCCTTTGACACCTGTTTCAAGTCTGACAGAAATTAGTGAAACCGACAATGTCTTAGTTAACCAACATAATCAGAGATTAGCAAAAAAAATATCATACATTTAGATGCAAATTTTCATTCTTTGCTAAAAACATACAGCAGGAATAGAAGCAACAATAGCAGTCACACATACAAGAAAAAAGCCAGGTGAGGAACTCTAAGGCTCACCAGAGACAAAAAGAAATAAAAATCAAAGTCTGCATGACAGATAATCCAGCTGGAGACTTAAAGAGGAACATAAAAGGATACATTACAGTTCAAGAAGCTTGCATTAAGTATCTAGTAGGTGATACTTGAAGAACAAGGTAAGACATTCAAGAAGCTTGCACTAAGTATCCAGTAGGTGATACTTAGAGAACAAGGGAAGACAAAGGAAATAAGCAAGGGCAGGAGTAGAGTAAAATTGGGGCTAGAGAAAAAGTAGAGCGGGTAGGATGCTAATTTACACAAGACAGATACAGGTTTAATACCTGGTGACTCATATGGTCTCCTAAACACCACCAGGTGTGATACCTGAGCCAGAGTTATGAGTAACCCCTAAACACTGGTGACCCACCAAAATAGAGTAAAATCTCTTCATAAAGGAGGCAAAACCTCTGTTATGGTAAAAAAAAAAAAGAAAGAAAAAAGAAAAGAAAAGGATCTTTAGCAAATGTAATGACAGAAATGATGGCCTATGAGCAAGATAAGATCATTTTTGTGGAGTTTATGGAAAAGATGTGTGGAGATTGTGTATGATTAGAAATCAGAATCAAACTGCAGGGAAACAACAGCATTTATTTCTTCTAAGCACCTTCCTACTATATCCATGAATATTTTGGATAAACATGAGAAAAAAATTTTTACTCTCCCCATGCTCATTACTGTAGCATAATTCGAACTAAATACTATGTGATCAATAATAATTATGTTGGCAAAAGATTTAATAAAGATAACATGAGTCAAAAAGCCAGAAGATAATAAATAACAACAGTGAATGTTAGCAAAATATAATTTAAATGGTTTTTGATAGTTCAGAGGTTAAGATATAAGTCCATGAAAGAAAGAATTATTGTTGATATTTATTGAGCATTGTTAGAAGCCAAGTAAGGTAGTTATACACTTGATTATCATTTGACTTAATTCATATTACAGTCTTGTGAAATATTATTAATCTTATGAAAAAGAAACTAGGATAAATTATATTGCTTAAGCACTAATTAGCAAGCAAGCAGTAGGTCTGATTCCACATTTATTCCCTTTGCTATAATATTGCCTGTATGTTTAAGAAAGATTTGTAGTTAGTGACTATTTACCCCAAGTCTTAAGAATATTGTCCCAGAAGTCACTGATTACCTTTTACGTGATCACAGTACACTAAAGGTGAGTTCCTCTGGATTTTATTTGTACAAACGATTCTTCCTTCAAACTAAATTACTGTAAAAACACTTACCACAAAGGAAATTGCTAACAAAATCATTATCTACCTCAGTACAAACTAATGCTATTACCTCCAGGAAACAGAGGCAACAGAATTATATAATAGAAATATTAGTTTAAAAGGTCACTGCATGTCAGAAAGGATCATTTTACAGAGATCTCTTGAGACACCATTCATCAGAAATCATAATGCTTAAAACACCAAGTTCAATGCCATGATTCAGCAGATATTTTTCCTCTCTGATACAGTTAGCACCAACCATTATGCTCTGGAAAGGTAAGAATATTTCTCGCTCTGAAATAAGAGGCACAAAAGAAATTTTAAAAAGAGAGTGATGGTCATCTAAGCAGTACCTCATGTGTATACATATCATGCTCTACATAAATAAAAGGAACATATACCCTCAAAAATGTATAGCCCCCAAAATTAGCTCTGGAAGGAACTCTGTAATTCCAATTAACAAATAAGAAAACCAAGACCTATCGAAGTATGGTATTTACTGTAAAAGTTGTAGAAATATACATTGGAAGAGCCTAAAGGACATGGAGTAAGCCATAGTACAATTATCAACTCAATAAAAGCTATTCTAGAAAATTGCACCTGAAAAAAACTATAAAAGACAGAAATGTAGTAATTTTCTTATTGCATTTATAAACTTTGACTAAACATTTTCTTCTGTACCTATGCATGCATAATAAAAATTGGCAGAAAATAATAAATAGGCATAATAATAAATAATAAATACACACAAGTTCTTTCCAAACACTATTATACAAATTTAGTGAAAAGAATTCAGTGTTTTAAAATACATGATTGCATCTGAGCAATACCACACTATAATAATAATAATATAATAATAATAATGATGATGATGTGCTTGACTTTGCATATGGTTGATACAGGTTCAATGTCTGGGTTCCCATATAGTCCCCTTGAGTACCACCAGAAGTGATTCCTTGGTACTGAGCCAGAAATAAACCTTTAACACTGGTGGATGTTGCCCCAAAACAAAACGAGACAAACAAATCATGGTTATCCAGTATATAATACCAAAATGCCAATTTGAAATTATAAAATAATTATAATGACCACAGAGATCATCAATCTTAGAATGACCACTGATATACTATCATTCAGTGTATGCCATGTTGCACATAGCTCATTATTCATTATATTATAATTAATTTTAATCATACAATACCTATAGCCCAGTACAAGCCCAAGTCTGGAAATTAAAAATCAATGCCTGTTAAGCAGCAATAATTTTTCCCCTGACCAAAATTTTTGCAGATAGGCACCAGTTTTCAAACTAGTTGTTGAAAATCATTGCATTAAAAATAGCCATGGTACTCAAGTATTTTATTGAATATCACATGAAGTCTAAAAGAATGTTCATTTCCTGATTTCAAACTTAATAGTTAGTTTTTGTACCAAAACATAGAGGAAAAAAAGTGTTACCTTTCTATATTGAATATATAAATAAAAATTTAATCTGGTCTCAGAGATTGTAAGACTGCTAAAGTCCCATTGCAGATTTCCTTCAACTTCAATATGACTATTACAAAAAAATGTACATATCTATTCAACTTTCTCTTATATCAAGTGGAAAAGGTAAGGCAAAAATATATACAAATTGGGTTAATAAGATAATTCAAATAGATAGTACAAAAAGATAATGCAAATAAGGTTCTTTACATATAAATTGTATTATTCTACCTTTTCAATAAGTTAATTAGATCCTATATAGATTTCCTTAACATTGAAGTTATTATGTTTTCAGTAAGAATATGCTTTTTCAAAATTTCTAGTGTTCAACATATTCTAAAATATAAAATATTATACAATCACCTTAGAAAAGTCATTGGCTATATCTCCTAGAACTGAATATGCATATAGCCTATGTCCAAGCATCCCACAAAAGGGCAATATCTAAAAATTCATATATGTACAGAAAAGTTAGGAATATATAGGAAGAAAAATAAAATAATATGGAATATAATTATAGAATCTTATAAAATAATGCTAGGAAGCAATAAACTAAACTTTCACTATAGCAAAAACCTCATTCTATATCATGATAATTAAAAAGAGCCACAGATATTAAAAATGTATATTTCATTCACATATCATTCTTTAAATGTACAAAACTGACTATGAAATTTAAAGTAATTCGGGTGAAGTAATGAGAAGAAAAGTATATGAGAGGTAAAATTCAATCTTGATCTATACAGTGGTTACCTAGACAACCACCTTGGAACAGTTCAGCCTGTACTCTTTTGATGTACATATTGTTTTTATGTTACACTATAATTTAAATGTGTCACTAAAAATTACTCATTTTTTAACTAGGGTTATATCCTGGAATAATGAAATGATGCTAGTATTAGTAATGTCCAGAATAACTGGATCTTTTTGACAATTTTTCTACTAACTAGAAAAGTGACCTTTTTCATTTATTTTTGAGAGGTTTAGGAGTGACACCCGAAGTTGCTGCCTTTTCACTAACTAATTAATACTGGAGGTACTCAAGGATCATATGGAATTGTGAAGATCTAACCCAGGTTGGCCACATGCAAGGCAACTGGGCTATATGTTGTACCATTGATTCACTTTAACATAAATTTAAGTTATGGAGATGTCCCTAGTAGACAAAAATATATAAAAATTGAAGACCTTCTAAAGTTTTTTTTAATATTTTAAATAGGTATTAAATAATAGTTTAAATATTGGTTTTAAATGGGTAGTAAATCATGCCTATTTAAAAAATCAATATTAAAATTTAAAAACAAGAAATTTATGTTTTTGTAGGCAATAGGCAACATGGGTTTAGGTTAAAAAAAAACAGCACTAAAAATGAGGAAACTCTTTAGTAGCACTAAATGGTGCTTATGAATAATGACCTTGTATACTGTTGGAAAATTTTTCTTACTAAAGATAACATACAGGAATAATTTCCTTTAAGAAATTCAAATTTTGTTGGTATTCTTTCAAAATTAATTTTCATTATTAGAAAATTGTGTAAAAAACTGTAACCTTTTATTTGTTAAGTAGTAGTACTTCTAGATGTAAGTAATAAATATCATTATATACCTAATCTGTATGAAACACTGTTCTAGACACTTGCCATAATATCCTATTGGAAACAGAAATTATGCAGAAAAATTGGTGAGTGCATGAATCATAAAACAAATTATAATCTATAATGTCTAGGAAAAATGCATACATCAAATAAGACTTTAAATTCAGTCATTATATATAAACAAAGAAGAGAAATAACCTTTAAAAACTATTTCATTATACTCTGAAGTAAATCTTTTCTCAAGGTTAATACATCAACACTAATTTTCATGAAAAATTTTAATTACACACAAAATATTGAAACATAGCCTTCAAACTACAAAAAAATTAAGTCATAATCCAAAAGATGTGTTTTTAAAAAATACTAGTTTTTTTTAATTTAAAATAAATAAAATTTTCAAAAAAACATTTTAAGTGAGAATCTTAATACTAAACTATAATGAAGATATAACTTGTTTGAGGAAGAGGTTTATATTGGTGGTTGGAGATATGGGTATTACGATCCACACTCAGTGGTGCACAGCGCTTATTCCTACCTCTGAATTCATGAATCATTCGTGGCAGTACTTGGGAGAACAATATATATTGTAACAAAGATCAATCCTCTATTGGCTGCATGGAAGGCTAGTAAGTTATCCCCTGTTTTATTTCTCCTGCCCCTAAGGTTAGATTTGAGCTTACAAAAAGCTTATAGGATGTAACTTTTTTTTTTTTTTTGGTTTTTGGGTCACATCCGGCAGTGCTCAGGGGTTACTCCTGGCTCCATGCTCAGAAATTGCTCCTGGCGGGCACAGGGGACCATATGGGGCACCGGGATTCGAACCGATAACCTTTTGCATGAAAGGCAAACGCCTTACCTCCATGCTATCTCCCGGGCCCCGGGGGGTGTAACTTTTAAGTACAAAATTTATTAAGAGTTTTGGAAACATTATAATATGTATTAATATTTATTTATTGCATATATATCAATAAGAATAGTCATATACATATAACATATATACACATATATGTATACATATATGTATGATAAATTGATATTAATTTATTTGTATTCTCTAAAGGTATTAAATATATGTGAATATCACATAAATACAACTATTTTAATGATAGTCATATTTATAATTAAAATTGTTAATAACTATAAGTTGTTAGGTTGATAAGAATGTATCAGAAAATAATCTTTGAATTATAGTAGAATATACAAATCTCTAAATTATATATATAAATATATATAATTAAATTATAATAGAATATATAAATCTCTAATGACAATTTGTTTTAGATTTATATCAACACACTTTAGAAGAGTATAAAGAAAACAAACTAAAGAAAAAACTCATGTATAAATAAAAATCCAAACAGCAGAATAATGAACTTACTGAGGTTCTGTAGACTACTCTCTCGTATTCTTTCATTGGTGAAACCCAACCAAGATGAAAATCTTTATAAGTATTCTACAACTAGATATTTCTAGATTATTAAGTGTGTTTATTACTATTGAGTTTATTTATCAACAAGTTTATCAAGTGGCTCGATTACATCCGCTATACCATTCTTTTTTTTTTTTTTTTCCGTTTTTTGGTTTTTGGGTAACACCCGGCAGTGCTCAGGGGTCACTCCTGGCTCTATGCTCAGAAATTGCTCCTGGCAGGCACGGGGGACCATATGGGGCACCGGGATTCGAACCAGTGACCTTTTGCATGAAAGGCAAACGCCTTACCTCCATGCTATCTCCTGGGCCCTATACCATTCTTTCCAAACTTAGAATAATCTTTGTAAAATAAGCATATAATCAAATACTGTCATTTCTAAATATCACCAATGGCTCTCCTATCCTGAAGTCCCATTCAAGTTCCTCAGAATGAGTTTGAAGGAAGCACTACTTATTTTTTTTTGTTTGTTTGTTTGTTTTGGGGTCACACCCGGCAGTGCTCAGGGGTTACTCCTGGCTCCATGCTCAGAAATCGCTCCTGGCAGGCATGGGGGACCATATGGAGCACCGGGATTTGAACCGATGACCTTTTTGCATGAAAGGCAAATGCCTTACCTCCATGCTATCCCCCGGGCCCCTGCACTACTTATTTGTATACACTTATATCTACATGATTTTTTTTAACTTAATTTTTTCAATAACATGAATTCAAGTTCAGGTTTTCTAAGTACTATGCAAGATTCCCTTCTAGAGAATGTTTCCTGATAATTTGACTCAGTCTTTAATATTCATATTTGGGAGACAAGTCCTTCACTGAGAATATTCTCCTAAGTGCTTTTCCCCGTATCTCAGGATCCAGGGCTCTGTTGCCTGATTTTGCCATTGTCAACAAGAACATTTGTCACTTTAATTCCCCAATGAGATTTAGAGAAGTCAGTATGTGTTTGATAAACAAGATTGAATCGCTAGCCCTTGATTTAAGGGCTCCATCCTGTGACACAATACAAAATAAGATTATACTTCCCACAAAATAGTTTCGTAGTTTGAGTCAAATTAAATTTATAAAAAGAAATAACTGAAAGAAGTGAATTTGGAGGAAATTACTTGACATCCTTGGGTTTGGGGTTTTTGTTTGTTTGTTTTGTTTTGTTTTTTATGGGTGCTCAGAGGTTACTCCTAGCTCTTTAGACAGAAATTGCTCCTGACAGGCTCGGGGACCATATGGGATGCTGTGGATGGAACCAGGGTTAGTCCCACGTTGGCAAGGTGCAAGGCAAACATTCTACCCATTACACTGCCCCAGCCCCTGCTTGACATCTTTGAATTTTATCTATTTGTTATGAGATCTTCACTGTCTCATATGGTGCAACCAACTACTCATGAATCAACAAAAAAGTCACCATCGTTAACTTTCTATCCCTCAACTGATTTATCCAAGCTAACTAAATAATTTATGTAATCAACTTAATCTATCCATATTCCCTATCTTTATTGCATCCCAGATTCTTCTCTAAACTCTTAAGTATATTATTACAATTCGTTCCCCCAATCTAAATTGCAGTCACAGAGTAGTTAGATAACATCCAGCAAACTATAAACTGCACTTTAAAATCTGCTCTAAAAGTGACATGGAGACACTGGAGAGAGGCAGCACATCAAGACCATACATGTTAATCCTATTATAAATATGTTGCCTATATTACAATAAAAATAAGTGGAAAGAAAATATATATAATCACAATGATAGAAGAAAACAAAGTCAATGTTTTAAAGATAAGGTTTAGGGTTTATAAACAAATCCTGTTCAGTGAGTTAATTAATGTTGGGATTCCTACTGAATCCTAAGCTCATATCATCTAGTCTTAGCAAAGTTTTGACCGTACTTATCTGGTAGAAATTCAATATGTTAAGCTTTGTGCTGTCCTGAAGCCTTGCTGAGATAGTACATTCTGCCTAGAGTTAGTCTAAATAGTTTCCTAACTATAATATTATACATATTTTCAAAGAGATTATACATAAACATTATATATATGCTTATATATATAATTACTTCATTACATTCCTATTATTTTCTGTCATCACATGCCATCGTTATCTTCTTTCCTCTTTGTTTCTGTTTTTGTTTCTTAGGCCTTGCCCAGTGGTGCTCAGGAAATACTCCTGGCTCTGCTCAGAAATCAATCATACAACATAGAAGATATAAGATACCGGGGAGCAAACCCAGGTCAGCTGCATTATCGCTTTGGCCCCATCTTCTTTCCTCTTGTTCATACTTCTAATGTATAGGATTATTCCTGGGCACAAAGCAAAAGCTAAAAATATTTCAGTATGAAACAAGCAAAGAAGAGGACATTGCTATGGGGAACATATACAGTCTTTTCATTATTTCTCTCTTACTTTTTTCTGGTTTGGTTTTTAGGTCACACCCAAAACTTATTCCTGGTTCTTTACTCAAGGATCACACCTGCATGACATGGGGGATCATATATGGTACTGGAATAAAATCCTAATAGGGTAGGGTAGACAAATGTTGCACCCATTTTAAAAGTAGAGATCGTAGACCATTTTTCATTTTCCTTTTTTTTTTTCCTTCAGGTTTTTGGGCAGTGCACAGGGGTTACTCCTGGTTCTCTGCTCAGAAATCGCTCCTGGCAGGCACAGGGAACCATATGGGATGCCGGGATTAGAACCACACAATTGGTCCTGGGTTGGCTGCTTACAAGGAAAATGCCCTACCGCTGTGCTATCTCTCTGGCCCTGAGATAAACTATTTTGATGTCAATCCATCTTCACAATTTTCTATAGATGTTAACTTCAACACTCTAACCTATAAGTATGATCAAATAAATGCCTTCTGTTTTGAGAACTACAGTTAATGTGTAATTTACCTGAGATAAGTCACGTAGACTGATAAAATTAACTAAGATACAAAAGCTTTTACCTTAAAATAAAAGGAGAAATAGGGGCCAAAGTGATATAATACAGAAGTTATGGCATTCGCCTTGTATGAGGTAGACCCATATAGACCCATATAGCCCCACCCCAGCACTACCATAATAATTTCTAAATGCAGAATTACCTCCTGAGCCAGGTGTGGCTAAAAAGATAAAAGCATAAATAGAATTAGTGAGAAATATAAAATAAAATTTTGACAAAATTTAAACAAAATTGAGAATTTTGTTTAGGGAATAAATTTAGAAAATAAAGTAACAGCAGCACAAAGAACAAGCATAATAAAGCCTTGTGGGGAAAATGAGGCAAAATGATACTTGAATCCCCAAAAGCAAACATTTAATTATCAAGAGTAATACTTATGGGGGCAGAAACAGTAGAAAAAACAAACTCTAATTATTTCAAACACCAAACAAAAATTGGTTTTCCTAATATATTCCCTGAACAAATATATTAAATATCCAATTATAAAATTTCATACAAGATCACATACTATTATCTAGCTTTTAAGATCTAAGCAATTACCATCTAACTCTTTGAAAAGTCCAATATTACTAAATGTGGAAAGTTATTAATTTTAGTTTAGATATAAAACCCATGCAGATGTACCTTTTCAGTATCTGTTTTAGTGTGGTTTTCAGTGCTCAATACTTGCAAGTTTGTTTCGTTGTTACCAAAGGCACAATTCACTACCCACCACTCCTGTAATAAGCATCTGTTTGAAATGAACCCCCGTGTTGAAGAAAACATTAGACTGTCTTCTGGGTGTTATAGGATATTGATTCTTAAAGGCCAAATTTAACACTTTGGGGAAATATAAAAGACAGCAAGTAACTACACAAGGAGAATCGATGCATGGTATTTGATTATTTGAGAACTGCAACTTATTAAAGGAACTGGTTACCACAGAAACTATGATCTGTAATGACCCAAGTGGACCTGCTGGAAAATAACGTGCGTGCAAAAAATATTACTGACTCATAGAACACCAGTGGTGATGTTGCACCATGAAGATTAACTGGTGTGGTTTGAATTAGTGTTAAGCATGTCCAACTCTTTACTAAGTGCCAATGTCCCATTTGACGACCTTAATCCTACTGGAACTCACCCTCAGTACTGGGCAGGTTATTTTTTTTTGTTATTATTGTTTTTGTTTTGGGGCCACACCCGATGACGCTCAGGGGTTACTCCTGGCTATTTGCTCAGAAGTCGCTCCTGGCAGGCACGGGGGACCATATGGGGAACTGGGGGATCGAACCGTGGTCCGTCCTAGGTTAGCTCATGCACCTTAACTCCAGCACCACCGCCCAGCCCCCTGGGCAGGTTATTTAAGGCAGCTCTTTTACACAATTCCTTATACTAAGTGAAAAGAAAATTTCCTTCCACATCCATCTTATATTCCCTAGAACTAATGGAATGAATCAAATTCATCTTCCACAGTCCAAACAAATATTTGAAAATAATTGTTATATGCCCTTGTGTTTCATTTAACTTGTCTTCAAATTAAACTGCTATTGTAATTCAGTTGTGATCTTCATCGTGGATTACAGAAATTGCTTCAATTATTTAGCTTTTTCAAAAAAATATATATGTATATACATATATATATGTATATATTGGTTTTTGGGTCACACCCAGCGGTGCTCAGGGGTTACTCCTGGCAATCTGCTCAGAAATAGCTCCTGGCAGGCACGGGGGACCATATGGGACACCGGGATTCGAGCCGACCACCTTTGGTCCTGGATCGGCTGCTTGCAAGGCAAATACTGCTGTGTTATCTCTCTGGGCCCCTTTCAAAATATATTTCAATGGTAGTATTTTAATAAACCAATCTAAGCACACTGATCTAACAATAACAATAACAAATAACTAAAATGAAAGCTACAATGGAGGTTTATAATAGTAAGATAGTAAACCATGGAAAATGCAAACTACATTGTCTTATGCAGATTAGAGGTAGATATATTTTTGTTTATTTTGTGGGCCATACAAAGCAGTGATCAGGGTTTAATCCTGGTTCTGAGCTCAGAAATCATTCCTGGTGGGTTATATATAGGGACTATGTAGGACGCTCAGTTCAAACCTGGTTGAACATATGCAAGGAAAGCACCTTACCTACACTGTACCCACTCTAGTCTTATAGATATGGTAAAGAAAGAAATGGCAATACATGTGATAGTTTTGAAAATATGCTAATGGTTTAAAACACAGACATTATTCTGACACTGGAATTTAAATTATTGGTTGATAAATTTTAATTTGGGAATCAACTGAACTACAGTAACTATAGATAGGTGTGAACAGATTTTAAAAAAGAGGCTACATTGGAGGTTGAGAAGTTTATAGCAGTAAAACAGTGTAAACTGAAATAGGCATAAACATATCCAATTCAAAAAACCATAGGTAGTACTAGCTGTAAAGAATTGAGAATATATTCTTTGTCACATAATATGTACGGTTAGTGATACGGAGGGAGAAGGAGAAGGAAGAGGAGAAAGGAGAAGAGGAAGAGAGGGAGAAAATGTAGTCTAAAATTATTTCAGGGGTCAGAGGAATCTACAGCAGGTAGGGCCTTTCCCTTGCATGCAGCAGACCTGGGTTTCTTTGATCCCTAGCACCTCACATGATCATATTGACTTGCAAGGAGTGATCCCTGAGTGCAGAACCAGGAGTAAGTCCAGAGCACAGCTAGGTATGGCCCAAAAAAACAAAATAATAATAACAATAACAATAAAAATGAATTCAGATCACTGGCAACTAAATGAATTCTAAGAAATAACATAGGCAATAAATCAGACTCAAGTAAGTCAGCCAGGCATGCCTGCAATTCACAGTAAACATGACAATGATGATGACAAAGAGTAGGAAATAAGTAAACAAGCAAATAAATAAAATACTTAAAAAAATTTTATTAAAGATTTTATTATGACAGACTATTTGTTTAACTCTCCCATAGCACATTAATTTCAATGCCAAATTCCAATAATTCTGTAAGAGTTTATAATTATGTGATTACAGATAATTTTTCCTTAGAAGTTATCTCCAATCCATCTAAATTAATCTTATTTACTTCCCAACTTCCACATATTAGAAATTAGAGAATATAGTAGCTTTCTTTTTAAATAAAACAGAAATCTGTTGATGTTTTCAGATTGTAAACAGCTAATAGAAATCTGTACCAGGAAATATGTTTCCATAGATTTTTTTTCCAGTATGCAACCAATGGTTATTTGATTTGGGTTTTGTTTTGTTTCTGTTTTGAGACCATGCCTGGTACACTTGGGACTCACATGTGACTGTTCTGGGATCACTCCTGGCAGACTTAGGGGGATTATATGGGGTACCTAGAATTTAACCTGGATCAGTTACAAGCAAGTCATCTGATGTATCTGTCAGAAATGTGTTACATCATCTGATGTACAATCTCTCCATTGGAGGCATCATTGTTAGTTTACACTCTGCTTTAGTTCAGGGCAAAGGCATTCCCCATCATCCTCTCTTTTCACTAAGCCCTTTGACTTGTAAAACTCCAACTGGATCTCACTTGACTCTCCTCCTCCCAGTTGAATTTGTACTGGTAGAATAAAAAGAGAGGTTGGTCTGATGCACCAAAGGAGACTACAAGGCAAGGCAAGAAGTCTTCTGACTCTGATTTTCTCCTGACTGGCTTTGGTTAATTAATTCTCTCTCTCTCTTTTTTTTTTTTTCTGGTTTTTCTGGCCACACCCATTAGATGCTCAGGGGTTACTCCTGGCTAAGCGCTCAGAAATTGCCCCTGGCTTGGGGGGACCATATGGGACGCCGGGGGATCGAACCGTGGTCCTTCCTTGGCTAGCGCTTGCAAGGCAGACACCTTACTTCTAGCGCCACCTCGCCGGCCCCTGGTTTATTAATTCTCAATTGAACCTGCTTCAGACCAGCTCATCCAGAGTTGAAAATGATATGTGTATTGATTTTATACAACATTAATGAATTTAAATTATGATATAGTTTTAGAAACCATTAAGATAATATTTAAAAAAATTCTCATACACCTTTAAACATTCTCTTAGAAGAAACTGAACTTCGTTGAAATTCTTCTTATTCTATACTTCCTATTTGTATATATCATTAACTCCTAAGACTTCTCTAGAATAAATTTGAGGTAGCAAAGAAGTCTTTTCTTCATCAAAAATTCTTTCAAGCATTTATTTTCTTAACAAGTAAACCTAGATCTGTGTGTATGAGTTAAAACTTTATAAGCTTTGGTAGCATGATGAATATTTCAGTGACATTTTTATTTCTACATATAGTTTAACCATGATTTTAATAGTGAGCCATAGAGAAAAGTAAGGAGTTTTGAGCTAGAATCATGTGATCAAAATAAAGAAATCATAAGGTTCTAGTTACTAGAATCAGAAAACATAGAATTATCTGAATTCACGGTCAGAGGGATACAGCAGGTAAGGAATTTGCCTTGCAACAGTTGACACAGTTTTCAATTCCTAGTACTCTGTTTGTAGAAACCTGATCACTCAGGAGTGATTCCTAAGTACAGAGCCACCTCAGGACTTCTGGGTATGCTTTACCATCACCAAGATAAACAATTATGCCACTTTTATTTTTCTCTAAAAATAATTTGAAAAAATATTTAGGAGAGTACAATAAAAATATAATTTTAATATTATATTTATTTAATAATAAGTTTAATTTAATTCTGAGCAGCAGTTTAACCAATTTATAATAGCTACTTTTGTCCTTAATTCCAAATATCAAAAATCCCACTACATTTTAGAACATAAGAAAATGTGTTGAATTCAAAGAAAACAGAGTCTAACTATGTAGGGTGAATTTAAAAACTTTATTTATAGGGCCCGGAGAGATAGCATGAAGGTAAGGCATTTGCCTTTCATGCAGAAGGACGGTGGTTTGAATCCCGGCATCCCATATGGTCCCCCCGTGCTTGCCAGTGGCGAAATCTGAGCATAGAACCAGGAGTAACCACTGAGCGCTGCTGGGTGTGACCCAAAAACAAACAAAAAAAATTATTTATGAATTTATTTATTTAGGTAGGAAATGAGGGATATAAAGAGAGAGAAGGGAGAGAAGAAAGGCTGAACTGTGAAGAATGGAGAAGAACAGATTTATTTTCATGGGTCTCATCTTCCCTATGTGAACTTATTTTCATTGAAAGATGTTTAAGATAAATTTGTATACCATGACAAAAATTAAAAAATATATATTGAGAGACATTAAGTCTGCATACATAGCTATGTTTTTTGTAGTTTTCATATATATTTCATAGTCCTGTGACTATTAGTTCACTGTAGCATCAAAATAATTAGTCTATAAAATTCTTAAGGGCAGGATGAATTTTAGTTTCCCAAAGTCTAGAGCAATACATAAAAGTATTCAGTAACTACAAGCAATATATCTTCCACCAACACTTCAAATGATTTTGAACTGAGTTCAAATTATTTATTCTCCAACTCATATATAAACTTTTCTATAAGTAATAATAAGGCTGCAGATTTTATCTGAAGGACATAATAATTCATTAAGAAAAAACTTCAGCCTTTTTTTTTTGTTTTTTGGTCACACCCGGCATTGCTCAGTGGTTACTCCTGGCTCCATGCTCAGAAATTGCTCCTGGCAGGCACGGGGGACCATATGGGGCACCAGGATTTGAACTGATGACCTAACTTCAGCCTTAAATCACCACACATTTTCTCTTTTACTCCATTTCTGCAATATACATTTCTCTAAAAATAATCTAAAACATGTTAAAATACAGGCAGTCATGAGAAATTCTTATTTTAAACCCTGATATATATTTTAATTGTATTTAAATTATAATTTTTTTACAGTCTCCATTTACTTAGAATAAAATGAGTATTGTAAATTACAGGGGATGAAAAGTTAGTTGGAGCATTAAAGGATATTTATTCGCTACAATTAATATTATTAGATTAGATAGTTAAATTGTAAGAGAATATAAGAGATTAAACTACAACACAATTGCTTTAGAAACCATAACTTAAAAATTTCAACAATAGTTTAGTATTGATTTTGATATAAAACTAAAAGCCCAATACATTTTTGCCCAACTCACTATTGTATGAACGCTGGTAGAAAATGCTGTTTCATATTCTATACAAACCCATTAAATCTCAGTGAATATGGAGTAGCATCTATTTTTTCATACTACACTATAGATAATGCCCAGCTTAAAAATATAACCAACAATAGCAACACTTCATCACTAAAGATCATTTTTTTCATTAAATTCTCTTCTATTCTTAAGTTTTAATATATATCACTTTATATATATAAAACATTTAAAATATGTGAATTTCAGATGACTACAACCAATAAAAATTTAAATGAGTGAGTATAGTAATATGAGAATGCAAAAAGAAAGGTACACACATTCACTTGCCTATCATAATACAATTGTTTCATTTATTAATTTTCTTTTATTATGGGTGGGGATCACACCTAGTGCTGGTTATAACTTACAATTTGACTTATTCATAATTTCTCAATGAAATTAAATTTAATCTTAAATGTGCTTAAGTATGAAACTTGATATGAAATTGTTTTTCCTGTATTGTGTTGTTTTGTTTCAGGGTCACATCTGGCAGTGATCAGGCTGTCCTCAAGCTCTGTGGTTAGAAGTCACTTCCATCATTGCTCAGGGATCATATGGCTCCAACGATTGAACCCAAATCTTATGTATGCAAGCAAGCTAACTCCCTATGCTGCTATAATGATTTTTAAAATATTACTTTATACCTGTATGTTTTTCAGTAAGAAAGTATACATAAAATCATAAATGCATAAAGAAAAGATATAAATTGAGTTATATCTTTAAATCAGGGCAGAAGCAATTGAAATGAGACAAAAGCTGGGTGAATGATTATTATTATTTTTTATTATTATTTTGGGCAAGTGATTATAGAAATTATCTAAAAACAAACTAACAAACAAAATATTATATAGAAGTTACAATATTCTAAACAAAAATTCAGATTCTCCTTTATATAATATAACTCATTCAACATATCTTAGTAATTTGATCTCAAGCCCCAACTGATCAATTTTTAATGAAGGACTGAAAATGTATAGAACAATTTTATCTAAGCAATACTAATTATAAAAAAATAATTATCTAGAGTACCTGGATTTTTTTTTTCTTTTTGGTTTTTGGGCCACACCCAGTGATGCTCAGGGATTACTCCTGGCTATGCATTCAGAAATTGCTCCTGGTTTGGGGGACCATATGGGACACTGGAAGATCCAACTGTCCTAGGCTAGTGCGGGCAAGGCAGACACTCTAATGTTTACGCCATCGCTCCAGCCCAAACTTGGATTTTTTTTTTACAAAAAAATGTATGAAAGAAAAGAAAAAATACAACCTTGATTTGAATAAAAAATGAAAATTAGTTTATACTTTTATAATATTTAATTTTTAACATTTTAAAATATTCTGGTTCATAACAGAAGATTGTAATAAATTAGTAAATCATATTTCACTAGAGTATTTGACTCATTTTGGTCAAGAAATCAATTTCTGGGGCCGGGCGGTGGCGCTGAAGGTAAGGTGCCTGCTGCCTAGCCTGCGCTAGCCTTGGACGGTTTGATCCCCCCTGCCCCATATGGTCCCCCAGGCCAGGGGCGACTTCTGAGCACATAGCCAGGAGTAACCCCTGAGCGTCACTGGGTGTGGCCCAAAAACCAAAAAAAAAAAAAGAAAGAAAGAAAGAAAGAAAGAAATTTCTAACCGGGGCAAAAAGAAAATTCAGGCATGGACTAGCTCAATGTGGTATTTAAAGTCTTTTTTGCTAACTGCACAAATCTGTGTCTTCCTATTCAAAAACTGACAAGACATAAAACACATTTAAAATCTTTTTTTAAATACCATGCAGCAACGATGCCTTAGAGGCAGCAAGTTTAGATGATGCCTAAACAATAAATTTTTTCCCCAACAATAACAATTTTCTTTAAATTCATTTACAAAATCTTAACACACAGCATGAAGTATAATATCCTGGTAAGCAACTATAAAGTAGAATTAACCATCCTCAAATGACTATGAAATTAAGTCAGCCATATAAGATTAAGATGACCATAAAAGCAGTTAAAAACATGCTAATTTACATAGCCCCCTAACCATGTTTAATTGCCACATTAAAATATCCTAAATGCAGTCCCTTCAGATGCTAGTTTGTGCTTTTACAACTCTAATAGTGTCAACTAAATTAACTTGTTTTCTCTGACTGTTGCACTTGTTTTTAAAATTTATATAACTGGTAACAATCTCCAGCTCTGGCTAGTATGTATAAATATTTTTAGTAAACAAATCAATATAATTAAATCCATCAAGCTTATTTTCAAGGAATAGGGAATGTGTTCGTTAAAAGCTCTTAGAAATCTAAAAACACATTTCCTACCCCTTGAAAATCATCCAGAGTCTATTGAGAACAGTCCAAGATAATATACAGTTCTGTGGAGTATTTGAAAATTGTATATTTTCAAGAGCACTTGTTGGTTTTGACTGAATATTTTTATAATCTTTTAAAGATATGAGTGATAGAGCTAAATCTTATCTGTAAGTTTTTAATGTATATTGTTTCTTCCCATGTACAAAACCATTTTTATTCCAAAAACAGTTGTTTTTTGCTATCAGGGGTGTAAAGAATAGCATAATATTTTATGTGGTTTGCTTCAGGTACTTTGGGACAAATTGAAAGTGTGAAATATGGTGCCAGAAAGATAAAAGTTCTTAGATATCAACTTGTCAATGAATTATTATAAATAATAATAATAAATTTTCCTATAAGAAAAATACATATAAATGCTATTGTGCATTTCTATCTGATCCCTTTAACCATAAAGGACAAATTTCACTTACTATTAACACGGAAACTGAAGATAAAGAAAAGAAACAGCCATCACTGGAATTACTGTTGTTCCAGTCCTACATCAAGCCTAGCCTCTGTCCACTCTCTGAATCGACAAATCTCTGCTAAAAGTAATACATATCCTCAGTTTTACTATAGGATTGTCTAGATCATTTGCAGACCTTAAGTTAAAGTCAGAAACTCAGTACTGATAGACTATCAACTACTCTTCTTTTAGATTCACATTACAGAACTATTTGATTTGATTTGCACCCTCTGGGAATCTCTCTACAATGATCTATTTGATCTAGATATAATACAACCTGAAATGTTTGGGTGACTTCATTTCTATATTCTTCCAAGTTTCCTCGCCCATATCAATTTCAAGTATACTAACTTTTTTTTTTAATTCCTGGTTGTTCAAAGATCAGGATGCCACCCAAAGTTGCAAATAAATCTTTTACTCTACCACTTACTTAAGCAATATCTACAACATCAACAAAAGTATCTTTTATTTCCAGTTATACACCACATAAAATCTTTAACACATAACAGTGTATGAAAGAGAAATTGGACTGATTCTGTCTTGCCCTAGGAAAAAGAATAACAAAGCATAAAATTCTCTTGGTTTCTCTATAACAAAATAGCTATTGGTTACCATATTACCAAATGTGCAAATATCAGGAACAAGAAATCCAAAAGAATCTGCACAGGCAGTAAAATGGGATTGATATATTTTATTATACATATAATTTAATTATGAATTTCATATAAAAATTTACCACAAAAAGGGGCCCGGGAGATAGCATGGAGGTAAGGCGCTTGCCTTTCATGCAAAAGGTCATCGGTTCAAATCCCGGTGCCCCATATGGTCCCCTGTGCCTGCCAGGAGCAATTTCTGAGCATGGAGCCAGGAGTAACTCCTGAGCACTGCCGGGTGTGACCCAAAAAAGCCACAAAAAAAAAAAAAAAAATACCACAAAAGAGTAGGAAATGGTAAAAGTCTGCAAAAGTGAAATTATTCCTATGGTTACCATATTACCAAATGTGCAAATATCAGGAACAAGACATCCAAAAGAATGTGCACAGGCAGCAAAATGGGATTGATATATTTTATTATACATATAATTTAATTATGAATTTCACATAAAAATTTACCACAAAAGAGTAGGAAATGGTAAAAGTCTGCAAAAGTGAAATTATTCCTATGGCTATTGGACATGACCAGTAATAGAAGCTGGTCTAATGCTCATTTAGAAAACAGAACTGAGCAAATGAGCTTCAGCGACTTGGCTTGGCTTACATATTTTCTGAGATTAATGGTGAAGCTGTAAAGCTGGGCCATTGCTTACATAGTAGCTGTGAGATGTGGGTGTGCCTGCTGGGGCTTCAGGCAGTAAATAGGGTGTGGAAGGGGAGGCTACCTGCCCCTATTTCAAGAAGACTCATGTTTCTCAGCCCACAAACCAGTGTACCTAGAATTTTTCACTGGTTTTGGTGTCTCTGCAAAAAATGATTATGAAAAGTAAAGTTGAGCTGTTTTAAATCTGCTTAATGTTAATTTCTAACATGCTAAATACTAAGGTTTTAAAACCCTCATGAGCAAAAGCTCCCATGGTCTTCAATTTATTTTTATTTAAAAACTGAACAAATTAAAAAAATCTATAAAACTGTCTGAATTCTTTTTAGTAAATATTACACTATATTTAAATTTAACCATCTTTCTACATTTATTAAATACTATGCAACCATGCCAATCACTATGATAGAAATAACACTGTATTGAACAGATGGGTTTAAATGCCAGTTTCACAACTTACAAGCTCTATAGATATCTGGTTCCTAATATTCTAGCTATACCAATATGAAAAATTCAG
>PVKC010005677.1:16237-32753 GCA_004027635.1 Crocidura indochinensis | reverse complement strand
CATTCAGATTTGACTTCTTCTGTCATTCCTTAAAAAAAGGGAGGACCAGAGAAATTTGAGAAATGGTTGCTTTAGTTCAGAGTATAGGAACCTGAAAAAAGAGTCTGGAACATGGTGTGCTAAAGAGTGATGTAGTATTTACTTTTTTTTTTTTTTTTTGGTTTTTGGGTCACACCCGGCAGTGCTCAGGGGTTACTCCTGGCTCCATGCTCAGAAATTGCTCCTGGCAGGCACGGGGGACCATATGGGGCACCGGGATTCGAACCGATGACCTTTTGCATGAAAGGCAAACGCCTTACCTCGATGCTATCTCCCGGGCCCCGTGATGTAGTATTTAAAGAAACAAAAGGATGAAGGTCATGAAAGGAATATGGAAGACAAATAGAAAGAACTTTAGATCTCTAAATATGAAATAATTTCAGACTGGAAAGATGATGCAGTTGTTTGCCTTACACATTGCTTATGTGGGTTCAATTTCTGGTTATTATTTATGAACCTCTGACCACTGCGAGCTTGTCTTCCTTACAAAAATGATGGAACAATTTCAACTTCAATAAACATTATAGCCTAGTTCAGAGTATAATCAAAAGTATGGGATGCATATACTAATCCATACTAATATAAAAATTGATAAAGTAAATGGAAACGAATAGACATATAGTCAAACAATATAGTTATTTATGCCGGTCTCAAGGGGGTAATTTAAAATATTTATCTCTTTAAAGGTAGATTGTCTTTAAAGATACGACATTTTCAGGTTATAAAGTACAGAAAGCAAAATAATTACTGTGAATATATAACTTTAAACACATTTCCATAATCAAATAATCAAACCAAGTATTGACAGAATGTGCCTTTCATGTGATCTAGTAAGAATAAGAACAATTCTTAAGCGCAAGTCTTGTCCTCAAACCTAAAAGCCCAGATCCAAATCATCGCAGAAATGTCAAAAGGTTCTGCAGAAAACCTCACCAGGTCTCCCCAGCATGTCCATATCATAAAAAAAGAGAAAAGGATTAGAAAGGTGACAGCGTAGTAAAAATTTTTTTGAGAATATGGAGAACTCATATAAAATGTTCCAGTAAACAATACAAAAATAAAAAGACATTAATGTAAAAGTAGAATCTTAACAATTTGTACTTTGGCAAATACTACTATGTTTTGGGTTTCTTATTTTTGACAAATGCAGCATTTTATGATTAATATAAAATGTAACCCCGGAAAACTTGATGCCAGAAAATTACGTGTGCTTTGCAATTTCCCTAAAAGCCAAAAAAAGTCATTGTAAGTTTTAAAAATGTATCTAAAATTTTAAGTAAAAGAACTGAAATATAAAAGGGGACATAGTTGTATCACATTGTCAAGTAATCAGATTCAGAGACAAATGTGTCGCCAATAGTGATAAATAGGCAGAGATAAAATTATGCTTGATACTGGAATTTTAAAATATGTCATGACTCTTGACTTTGTTCATTGACAAAATTATTTTTGCTATGCTTTATTTGTCATGCATGATTTGAAAGGCAGCAAGATCTCTAGCTCATCTTCAAAGACCATATGCTTTATTTATTAATAATAATCATGACAGTTATGATTATTTGAGGCAGGCTCCCCAAAAAATATTTAGGAGGCCTGGGTGAGGTTTTCTGTGTGATCAACAAGGCGGTAATTCAATATGAGGATCCCTAATTTCTGCCACTCAGGCTAAGTAGAGCAAAGATTTCCAGGGCCACACCCATTCATAGTAGTTCTTTGACTAATATCACTCTTACTAATACCACTTTGATTAATCAGTTTAAGTAAATAAGACAGAAAAATTTAAAAAAGCAACAATGATTCACTACAGTGAACAAGATTCTATGGTATGTAACTAAATTTTCATGATAATAATGATCAGAATATTATTCAATTCATTTTGTCAACTTTTTCTCTGTGTATTATGACTCATAGAGCTGCGTTTACAATACAAGTGAAGAAACAGAAGAATAACTTGGAGAAATTAATCTTTGACCTTATTATTTTCCCAGATGAGTAGAATTTAAACTGTCAGAGGTTGCTGTACCCAGCTGAGAAAATGGCTTAAGCAAAGACAGAAAGAGAAGAATTAGCTGAGGGAAATAGCAGCAGGTGATAAGCATAACAAAGAGAAGGTGGCATGAATGACAGTACAGCAAAAGGGTTACCAAAGGCACCAAGAAAGATAACTGTTATCTAGGAAGTGTGAGTATACGGTTTATCTTGTGCCATAAGAATTGATTTTAGGCAATTCACTTCAAGCAATTTAGAAAGGAAAAGTGTTGAAGCCTGATGAATTTCATTATTAATTAAAGCAAAGCAAAGAAATGATTCCAGATGCATTTTCTTTTCTCTTCTCAAATTGACATAAATCTGGAATGTTGCTAGGCAGTGCTGGTCAGTTCATCTATCACAATTCAATCCACAATACTCTTATTTTATATTTTGGGTTTTGGGGGTAGGTACGGGTGAGGCTAAAGTCACCAAATGGATACACTTGAGACTTAACCCTGGTTCTGTCCTCAGGGATCACTCCTGGTAGCACTCAGAGACCATACATGGTGACAAGAGTCAAGCCCAGGTTTGCTTGCAAAACCAATCTATATTGTATTTATACTGTATCTATACTTCTTGCAAAACAAATCCATGTTAAATACATGTCTGTAGTTCAACTGTTTGCCTTTAACATTTTCTTAATTAATTTTCAAATTAATAATAGTTCATACAAAATTTCATTATATCAATGTGATCAATTTTTTTTTCTTTTCTTTCTTATTTTTGGTGAGGGTGTGATGCAAGCCCAAACAATGCTGATGAGACCAGCAGCCATGAGACTACTGATTGGTTAACTAGGTTGTTCAAAACTTTTAACTTACGGTGCAAACTGTTCAGGTGAATGGTTTGGGGTCACCAGACCAACACCACCTGGTGCTGGCAAGGCTTCGAAATACTGCTAAAAAGTCAAAAGTTTTTACATTAGACATGTACCCTAAACCTTGAGCCATTTTATATACTTGGACTATTTCAGTTTTCTCTCTTAAAATGTTTTTGAAATTATAACAAATACTGAACTTGAACTGGGTCTTTGCAGATTTTGTATACTGAAAACTTATCTTCCAGACGTAAATCATTGAAAATAAGATCTTTTCAGATGAGTTCAGGCTGAAGTCATATTAGTGGACACATATGCCATAGGATCTATGTTGCCCCTAAATGAAAAAAGCATGATTCTAGAGTTGGTCATTCTCTCTGTCATCTCCCCTCTGTCTTTTGCTCCCTTTGTCTCTTTGTGTCCCCAATCTGTCTCTTTTGTAATTTTGTCTATCTGTCTCTAACACCCCACAGAGAAAGGTCATATGTGATCCATAAGAAGATCATCTATCTGCAAGCCAAGAAAGTAAATGGACTCATTAGAAACCAACTCTTATAACATAATCACTTTGCACTTCTAGACTCCAAAACTGAGAAATTCTACTTCTATTGTTTAATTTACTAAGTCTGTGATATTTTGGTTAGGCAGGCCTAGGCTGACTGATACAGAAATCAACTCTTAATTCTAGAAAATAATCACAGTGTATTGTTAAAGGGACAAAAGTAATTAGCTCAAAATTATATGCAATATGCATGGAATAACATTACTAAAAAATGAGAAAAAATATATTTAAAAGATTAGGCAGTGACTTTATTGTTTTAGGCTTACTGATGTTTTTAATTAATTGTTCTCTATTCCCTTTTCCATATTTTTATTTTATTAATAGTTATGGGTTATTTTGTTAAATAAAAGCAAACTATATCATGTTAGATACTAAGATGTGAACTGGCAAGAACAAAATATTTTAAATGAAAAAATAAAGGAAATGCCTAGCTTTTAGAAGTAAAACAGCACTGGGATTAGCAAAAGTAGTGTCAATTCTAAATCCTATGTCTTGAATTTGAGTAAAAGCCAAGTAAAGGTGGTGTGGTCAAATTATCATGTAGGTGTCGTATCTACTGTTGGGATTCCTTTCACTCTGGAGGATGCCAAGATTGTCTTGAAGCAGTTTATTTCAATCATGGTTTGGTCAAACTATTTCAGAATCAAAGCCCCACCAAGTATTCAGATGGGAATAGTAGAAGATCAAATAGGAAATGCTATACAGAGATAAGGGCATTTGGGGTAATGAGGTCATTGCAAAGCAAAGAAAACATTCTTGACTAAACAATTTTTTAGTTGTCACAAAAGAAACCAAAGAAACATATAAGTCACTGATCCAAGAATCGTATTTGATAAATGCTAAAACAAATATGAGCCAAAAAGGATAAAATTGTTCATTTAAATACAATAGGAAATGCAGGTATGCAAAATGAAAGTAAAAGTCTTTCAACAAATCTCTTTATAAGAACAGGGGAAACATGGTTGATAAATTTCTGTCTTTCTCTCCTTTTATTCCACTCTTTCTCTCATATATGTGCATATATATGTATCTTTTAGCAAATAAATATAAAGATACAATCAGCATTTGCACTTATTCCTAGTGACTTGTGAGAAAAAAGATTCAAATATAAAAAGTTCTTTTGAGTATTCAATGGAACCCAAATCAACCAAGTGCTACATACATGGTTTGGGTTGTCATATTCAGTTCCATTTAATTTCCATTTTAATTGGAAAAGGTGCACTGGAGAAACAAAAAAAAATGATAAGCCATCACAGAAGTTATTAATTCCAGGAGTAAGAAAGATAATGTTTGTATTTTCCAGAGAAGAGGCAATTAAAGTGAGATTATGATTGAAGGGGATAAGAAGCAAGGCATACAAAGTGAAAGCCGTAAAATGCTCAACGGGATAATAGCAGCAAGAGGGGAGATGTGGCACTATAATTGGTTATGATAAAACTCTCTGGAAATAAAATGGTCTGCTACACAATTTATCTTCTATGATGGGAATAATCAGATTAATATATGATGGCAAATAAAAATATTGTGGCATTAGGCCCACTGAGCAATATGTCATGAGCTCTGCTCTGTAGATGCATGGAATAGAGTATCTCTGTGTCATTAAAACAGCAGTGAGATTAATTTAATTATAGACATGATACCAGTTATTAATATCCTTTGCAATGTTGAATTTATACTTGTATTTCAAGAGTTTTTTAAAAATTCTTAATGAATATTTAAAGTCATACTATTAAAAAAGAGTTGATGTTTTTAAAATTTTAGTGTTTAAAAGTATGAATTCCAAGTCATGTATGCTAAATAAAATAAATTCTGTTTAAGAAAGTATTTATCTGACTTTATTCATTCCAAATACCAGAAAACTAGCTTTAACTTTAAGTGTACTGTAAGTTTACAGTCTTCTATGTAAAGAAAAATAAGAAGTGAATTTGAAGACACAAATATATTCTCAAAGCTGTTTTTATTAATAATTTTTATTGTGACCAATGTGAATTGGTCTTTCACAGTTATATTTAAGGTACAAATTGACAGTGAATTAGGGCTGCGAAAAGCCCTAACCAGTGAAAGCTAAGTTTATTTAAGTTTTATTTTGGGGCAGTAGAACACTCGAGGAGTGCTCAGAGCTCATTCCTAGCTCTGTGTGGAACTTATGGGATCATATGGGATAGCAAAGGTAGAACTCCAGACCTACTATGTGTAAGGCAAGTGCCCTACCTGCAGTACTACTGCTCCTGCCCTCAAAGATAAATTTTGTTGTCCGTTGGGTTTTCTTCTCTGTGAAGTTCTTGCCATTTGGTAAGCAAGATAATCAACATTCATTTTTTTAGTTTCTGTTTTTGCAACCTTCTAGAAATGGATCTTACTCCTAATCTACACATCCAATTTGACTCGTTTTTTTAGGCCATGGATCCATGATACACTATGGAGCATCAGAATATTGCTTTATTAGTCAACATGGAAAACTCCTTCTTTCTGAAGAGTATGGCAGGATTTATTATTAAGAGACCCCTGGGAACCACAAGGAGGTAGGAGAGATTTCTTGAGGAAACATGAACATAGAAATGGGAAAGTATGTAAGTAGCACGCCCACAAAAGATCAGCTAAATATTCTTTTGTAGAAAAGATCTGACTTTTTATGTATGTATGTATGTATGTATATATGTATGTATGTATGTATGTATGTATGTATTTATTTATTTATTTTTGGATTTTGGGCCACATTCAGTGATACTCAGAGGGTTCTCCTTACTCTTCACTCAGAAATCGCTCCTAGATTGGGGGACCATATGGGATGCCGGGGACCAAACCCAGGTATGCCCTGGGTCAGCTGCATTCATGGTAAATGTCTTACGACTGTGCTATCACTCTGGCCCATGAAAAGATATACTTTTAAGAGAAGATAGAGATTTAGCTATTTTATGTTGTGCTGCTCACATCTAGTAATTCTATCTAGTCTCTTTGGGTGTTTCAATGTCACCGTTTCAATATTATGACATCTTCAATTTTCATGTACACATGTACTTTACCACTCTCTCTTATACACATACACAAAAATACCATAATATACGGTTTTCAGAATAAAAAAAATAGTGTTAAATTTCTCAACAGCAGTGCTTAAAAATAAAGTTAAGCCATGCTATCAAATTTTGCATTCCCAGGACCAGAGAGATAGAATGTGGTAGGGTTTTTACCTTGCAAGCTGACAACCTGGGACTGACCAGAGTACAGAACCAGGAGTAACCCCTGAGCACCACCGGGTGTGACCCAAAAACCTAAAATAATTTTTGTATTCTCTATAAATTAATAAGTAGTCAAGCACATAATATAATATATGTATGCAAGAGGACATTTTAGGCAAGCTACCTAAGAATATGCATCAGCAAAATAAAAATTAATAATGAAAAAGAGCAAGAAAATAAATGGGATCTTTGAAACAAACTATTCAAACTAGAAGAGTGTTTAGGAACAATTCTAGATGTTGTGAACCAAGAGCTTTCTATACATAGAAGTCAATATATAGCTAGTATTTGGAATAAGATGGAATGTGTGTTGGGGGAAAGATTTTAGAAGAATTTTTTTTTTGGGGGGGGGGTTGGGATCACACCCGGCAGTGCTCAGGGATTACTATTGGCTCTACACTCAGAAATTAAAAAAATTTATCTAAATAGTACATTTTTAATATTTGAATTTCTTCATATCCTGAAGTGGTAATTTGGGAAGATTGAAATTAAGATTATGGAAAATAATATATGACTTCAGGAATTAAAAATATTATAATACTATTTTGCACAAATTGGAAATGCAATGATAGTAAAATATGTATTACAGCACATATATGCAGAATATTTGCATGATTAACATGAAAAAATGGATTCGAATTTTACAAATAGGGATTGTTCCAAAATTCAGTGTTTTATAAAATGTACCCTAGACCACTGCCAGGATCAACTAAGAAACTGTTAAAAATTCAAGCTCTTGGATCTTATCTCAGAGTAACTGAATCAGAAATCTCAAAACAAATCTCTAAGAACTGTCTTTTACCCCTGCTGATTCAATGTAGGCTAACATGCTAACCTATTAGGACATGGTGGAGTCAGAGTTATATAATATAGCCTGGCTGATCCAGGTTCGATCACTGGTATTCCATATGGTCCCCTGAACCTGCCGGGAGTAATTTCTGAGCTGAGAGCCAGGAGTAAATTCTGAGTACCACAGAATACAACCCAAAAACCAAATAACAAAAATATTAGGACATGTTACTGGATGATATTTTTGGAGGATAAAAAAGTACTGAAGCTAAACATTCATCTTCCTCAAGATAGCAACAAAGAGTGGGAAAAAATCAGAGCAGTAATATAAGACTAGTGTTAAGTATCAAAGACATTGGCACCACAGAATACAGCCCAAAAACCAAATAACAAAAATATTAGGGCATGTTACTAGATGATATTTTTGGAGGATAAAAAAGTACTGAAGCTAAACATTCATCTTCCTCAAGATAGCAAAAAAGAGTGGAAAAAATCAGAGCAGTAATATAAGAATAGTGTTACGTATCAAAGACATTGATACCAGGTGAAATAGGGCACAGTACCAAAAGTATTTTCGGTTTTTTGGTCAAAGCTAGGAGTAGACATTTATAACAGGCAATATTATTTGTCTTTATGACGCAGAGTGGCATTTGACTTTTGAAATTATATAAATTGAATGCATTAAAAAGAAATTCAAACTAAGCTTTCAAAATAAGCTGTCATGAAAATTGTCAGAAGCAAAACTTGTGAAGAAAAACAGAAAAGGCCGTATATGGGCTAGAAATATAGCACAGCAGGTAGTATATTTGTCTTGCATGTGACTGAACCAGGTTCAATTCCTGGCATCCTATATGATCTCTGCAGCCAGGAGTGATTTCCGAGCTCAAAGCCAGGAGTAACTCCTGAGCACTGCCAGATGTGCCCCCCCAAACCCAAAACAAAACAAATAATAAAAGGACTATATATTTTGAGTCAAATGCTTAAACACTGAGGCAAGTGGTTAAATCTTAAATATTTGCATTGTTTAATATTTAACTTATACTTGTGCTATACCCAGCAATATTCTTTGTAGTATTTGCCTCACCTTAGTTCGAGACATTTTAGTTTTCTACCTTACAAGTGTTTTTCTCTGACTCTAGGACATCCTCTTGCAATTAGAGGACCCTCTCAGAAGAACTATGTCAAATATGCCACCAAGGAAGTGAGCTAAGGAAGGTGACACATGTGTTCAAGAAGAAACTATTAAGTGTGATGTGAAGAAGAAAAGTCAAGCCAGATACATTTGTGGAACTGGAGTTTGATAACTGGAGGAATTTGAGGACAGACGATTCAACATTCAATAGCCAAATGAAGACATAAAAAAAAGGAATTTTCTGACTTGTGTATAAAGATTGAGGAGAGGAAAGGGAGAAGGAATAGTTAAATACTTCTGTGAAGCTCTACTGTAAGATCAGCAATGGTCTTGATCCATTGAGAAAGAAGAACTAAACTTTCCTGAGATTTCTGACATTATTGGTGTGGTGGATTCTTTATTTTCCTATTCCGACTATGGCAGGTCATAAATAATTCTGGTGATGATATATTGCTTTCTAGTGCCAAGACTGTGTACTGTCTGATGGCATGATACTAACATGAAATAGTGATTTATATTTCCAAGATTGCTTGATGGATAAATAAACAGTGTCTGGATAAATATGCAAATGAATTGATTACTGGCCTCACTTTTTAAATGACCTCTGTTTTGTATTCCGTTTTCACATAGACATTTTTTGATTTATCAGAAGATTTCCCTGTGTACTGTATTTGGGTTTACATTGTAGAGAGTGAATTTTAATGAAAATCATTCATCATCATCAGAACCCAGCCAATACATATACAACTCAAGTCTATTATTATACTCTTGCAAAGTTTGGCATATTGAAATGGGATCACATCAACCTCTAGAAGGACTTTAGATTTTAAACTCGGCATTTAGAGAATAGTAGAAATTCAAGTAATTGTGTATCATTATATTGATAGCCCAATTATCAGAGTAACTACGTCTTTAGAAAAATAACCAATATCTCAGCTTTTATATCTCAACTCCAATAAGAACGATGATGGAGATTATAATAAAACATTATTGAGCACCGATTATATGCACTTTTCTGTGATAGAATTTGTTCATTTACCTTTAAAAAAACTCATCCACTTTTCTTATCTTGATAACTGGAGTCTGAAGTTAGGATATACAAGTATATAAAAATAAGTTCATATAACTATTCTGGGCAGCTCCAACTCCAACTTTTGTTTTCTATCTCTGAAGTTATTATTGTTCACTACTCTCCAAAGTTAAAAAGTTGTAAGGAAGCAATTCAAATAGATACCAACTTTATCTGTCTTGAAAACTCACATTATTTTTACTATTAAATGAAATAAAATGCAAAAAAATTAAAAGACATCCCCTGCTCATAGATTGGAAGAATTAATATTGTTGAAATAACAATCCTACCCAAAGTACCTTATAGAATCAACATTTGCCCATCACGTGCCCAATCAAACGTGCCCATGCACATTTTAGACTAGACCAAATATTGCTAAAATTTATTTGGAGTAATAAAACCTCACAAATTGTCAAATCAATCCTGGGAAGAAAAGCAATGTCTCATTTACTTTTCTCTATTTTAAGTTATACTGTTAATATATAGTAAATAAGACAATGTGATAGTGGAATAGGGACAGATTCTTAGAACAATAGAATATAATTGAGAGCCAAGAGACAGATCCTTGGGTATTTGATAGCTAATCTTTCAGAGAGGAGCTAATATAAGAAGTAGATCAGGGGGCCGGAGTAGTAGCACAGTGGTAGGGCATTTATATGTGGTTGGCCCAGGAAAATGCTTTTTCCATCATCTGAGAATCAGTTTAAATTTAAGATTGTGACGCTTAATAAGAAAGAAACAAGAACTCTATCAAAAATTGGAGAAGAGAGTTAAGCAAAAACTTCCTCAAAGAAAACATAGATTATTATTATGTATATAAAACTTCCTTATTGTCAAGGAGATGAAAATCAAAACAGTAATGAGATAGCACCTACTCTTCTGAAACTGGCGCAGACTGAATAGAATAAAATCAACCAGTATTGGCATGAAGTGTGAAGAAAATGAAATCTCATCAACTGCAGGTGCAGATATCAACTCATTCAACAATTTAGGAAAAGCATATAGAGACCCTTAAAAAAACACACGAAGTTTTACTATTCCATAATCCACAGCAGTTGCACATCTTGGAATCTATCCAAAAACCGTGAAAATCTTTTCAAAAAATATAGTTGTTCTATTATGTTCATTGCAGCACTGTTCATGATAGTCAAAATCTGGAAACAACCCAACTGCCAGGGACAAAAGACTGGGTAAACAAATGATAGTATACACAATAGAACACTACTCAGATTTGAGATGAAAGGCAGCTAGTCATTGGATGGCATCAAATACTAAATATTTGAAGGAGAGGGATATATGAAGAATTATCTCTATCATGTATTGAATACAAAGAAACCACAAATGGCCAAAGGCAACAGAATCTGAGAACGGGTCTATAGAACTAAACTTACCCATATCCACTGCTTATTATGTCAATTAAGTGTCATGAAATATTGATTCAATAAGTATTGATTATCATACACTACATTTTCAGTTTATTAATGTAACTAAAAGAGCTAAACTTAGTAAAATGAACGATCATTTTCATATGTGATGAAATAGATATTAAGTTTAATTAAAGCCAGAAAATCAAGAAATTTGGGTATGAGGAGATGCGTATAATTAAGCACTACTATGGAAATTCTCAAAGCCCATACTTTTAGATTTTGCCATGCTATTTAAAAACTCAAGAATTGTGAATCCTATCAAATTTATAAGATGAAACTTCCTACTTTGTACATAGAAAATCCACCTGCCGTGCTAGAGGATTTAGAAATAAATTACACAGAATAGTAGTATACATAATAGTATATAATATCTACTTAATAGTAATGAAGTACCTATTGAACTCTATGTCCTGGGCTTAGTGTTTTGTGCAACATTTATTTTTTATCAAAATCGTAATTTTAAACATAAGGTATCATTTGGAGAAATTAACTGTTATAAGCAGAATTTAGATATGAAAAAAATTCTAATGAAACTAAAGGGTTTTTTTTTATGCAAACATGTGCTTTCCAGTTTTTAATGATTTAAAATACAGTTGATAAAAGAGTGTTTTTCTTTTCTTTTTTTTTTTGTTTTTGTTTTTGGGCCACACCCAGTGACACTCAGGGGTTACTCCTGGCTATGCACTCAGAAATTGCCCCTGACTTGGGAGATAATATGGGATGGGATTGGGGGGGAGGGGGGATCAAACTACAGTTCGTCCTTGATTAGTGCATGCAAAACAAATGCCCTACTGCCTGTGTCACTGCTCTGGCACCCCCAAAAGAGTTTTTTATATAGTTTTCTAACACTGCTCTCTCATCACCACTGGGTCAACTTCCCTTTAATCCCGACCCTTCCTTCCTCCACCTATTCCCCTAGACAAATTCAGTTTTTTTTTTTTTGTGGTTATTTTGGGGGGTCACACCCAGCAGCGCTCAGGGGTTACTCCTGACTCCATGCTCAGAAATTGCTCCTGGCAGGCATGGGGGACCATATGGGGCACTGGGATTCGAACCGATGACCTTTTGCATGAAACGCCTTACCTCCATGCTATCTCCCGGCCCCGACAAATTCAGTTTTATAGGCTGGTCATAAAGGCTCTATTGCCTTTGATCATTTATTATTTGCCTTATTATTTGCTAGTAGATTTCTTACTAGCCTAAATATGTTAATAATTATTCTGTGCACGTGTCTGTCTCCTTCGAACTCATAGCATAATATCTTGTAGTTGTATAATGTAATGCAAATTTAAGAGTTTCATAATTTTTATAGCTTAGTAGTATTCCTATGTCTATATGTATATGTATATATAATTTGTTTAGGTTTCGTACCATACTTAGAGTTGCTTAGAACTCTCTCTTGACTCTAAACTTGGATTATTCCTTTGGGTTTTGGTAACCATGTGGGGAGTGCATATGAATTTGAACCCAGGTCAGTTGTGCACAAGACAAGTGCCTTATCTAATGTGAAATTGCTCTCCCCCTGAAGTTTCTTTCTTTTATTTATTTTCTCTGTTAACTAGTTTACTTTTTAGATTTAAACTAAACTATTCCAGTTGAAGTGGGTTAGGATATAAATATTTGTGGTTTTTTTTGGTTTTTTTTTTTTTTGTTGTTGTTTTGTTTTTTGGGTCACACCCGGCAGTGCTCAGGGGTTACTCCTGGTTCCATGCTCAGAAATTGCTGCTGGCAGACATGGGGGACCATATGGGGCACCGGAATTCGATTTTGGAAGATCATCACTTTTAACACATAATGATATACTAATTAATAGAATAAACATTGTCTACCAAAAATTATTCTACCGTTAACTTTCCTGAAATTAAAAGGGTTTGTTGTTGTTCTTCTTCTTCTTAGTCAAACAAATTGACTCAGAACTGAGAATATGAGCAGGTATAAAGATGAAAAGGTCCAGAGAGATGGTTCAACAGTTCAAGTGCTTGCCTTGTGTGTGGCTGACTTGATTTCAACTCTCAACATTCCAGGTGGTCCTCCAAGTAGAGTGATTCCTGAGTGCAAAGCCTGAAATAAACCCTTCATCCATATGTGACCCAAAACTCATGATATTCTTGGAACAGTAGGCAGTTAGTGGTGCAGGGAAGCTGACTTATCGACATTCACTCATTCAAGGACTCAATAACAGAGTCTCTTAGCATCACCTCTAACTGCAATCTTTAGGAAGAAACATTTGGAGAGATATCATGCGAGTGTGTGGACTTTGATTTGGTTTGTTTCTATAGATATGTATAGAAATATTAATTATCACTTTAACAGACAACTTAGTCTTTAGGTTTAAGGGTCATGACTATGTCCAGCCATCTGGAATACAGGAGGAGGACCAATATTAGCAGTCTAGACAATTCTCAAAACAATTCTTATAAATTCCATTATGAATAGAGACAGCATGCATTTGGATACACCTAGCCTTGAACCTGAATGTTTCCATCATCAATAATTTTATGCAATAATTACTTTTACCAAAATGTCAAGTGCTGATTCATTTGCAAACTTCATAGGCACAGTGAGTACACTGATCCACTTAGTAAAGTGACCCACAAGCCATAGCAAGCCTGTTATTCGAAGTAAGTTTTACTGGTAAAAAAATATGTCCCAGGGCTTGAGACATAGCACAGCGGTAAGGCGTTTGCCTCACACACAGTCGATTCAGGACCTCCCTCCCCCTCCCCGAGCCTGCCAGGAGTGATTTCTGAGCGCACAGCCAGGAGAAACTCCTGAGTGCCTCCAGGTATGACCCAAAAAACCAAAGCCAAAACCAAAACCAAAGAACTATGTCCCTAAATTTCTGTGCCTGGAGTTGCTTTTAATGATAATTGCAGAATTTGGAATCCTTATGACTGCATGACCAGCAAACCTCAACTGTTTTCCAGCAGTAAGGTGTTTGCCTTGCACTCGGCAGACCCAGGATAAACCTGGATTTGATTCCTGACATCCTATGTGGTCCCCCAAGCCTATCAGGAGTGATTTCTGAGCACAGAGTCAAGAGTAGCCCCTGTGCGTCATCAGGTGTGGACCAAAACAATGAATAAACAAATAAAAAACAAACAAACAAATAAATAAATGAGCGAGTGAGTGAATGAATGAGTACAACTCATTGATTTACACACACAATTTCTTAGTTCTTGGAGTCAGAAATTATAAATGACTTTTACAGAATCAAAGTTAAGGTATCATCAAGGCAGGATATTTGATATCTATATTTGTTATTTTAAAACAACTTATATTTTCACTCCCTTCTGCAACTTCATGAACCACCATCTTCAGCATCGGAAATAGAAGTTAATTGCATCTTTCTCATTATGGATCTGTAAATATGGACTAAATTAATTTCTATATATAAGGAACATTGTGATTAAATAGGCTTACTCTCTTAATTTGATCTCACCTAATTGACATTCATTTTCTCAGATAACTAGTTTACTTTTTAGATTTAATCTAAAAGATTCCAGTTGGAGTGGGCTAGAATATAAACATTTTTGGAAGGTCATCACATTTACCTCATAATGATATCCTAAATAATGGAATAAAAATATTCTACCAAAATTACTCTACCATTAACTTTCCGGAAATTGAAAGCAGGGTTATTTTGTTGTTGTTAGTCAGACAAATTGACTCAGACCTGAGAATATGGATAGAAATAAAGATAAAAAGGGCCAGAGAGATGGTTCAACAGCTGAAGAGCTTGCCTTGTGTGTGGCTAACCTGAGCTCAATTTGCAATATTCCAGATAGTTCCCCCAAGTACAGCCAAGAGTGATTCTTGAGTGCAAAGCCAGAAATATATCAGAGACTTCCATATGTGGCCCCAAAACAAACAAAAAGGTTTTAATAAAGATAAAGAAGGATACTTTTTGGAGAAATTGCAATAAAAAGCTTACCACATAAAAAATGAATAAGGAGTCAAGTGAATCAGGGATTGGTACCAAAAATACAAAAATCTTTGAAAACTGATTGTGAATACAGAGGTTACATTATATAAGTTTTTAATAAAGCAAAGAAAATTACCAATCTTCATTAAAAGTTTAGATGGGGGAGGGGCACACAATGTAAATTCATCTGACATTTGGGATTTTTTTTTCAAATTTGAAACTTATAATAATTAGAAATATTTATTGAACAGATATGTATAAAACCCACTATAGGGAGCCAGGAGGTGGCGCAGGAGGTAAGGTGCCTGTAGCCTTGCCTGCGCTACCCTAGGATGGACCACGGTTCGATCCCCTGGTTCCCATATGGTCCCCCGTGCCTGCCAGGAGTGACTTCTGAGTGCATAGCCAGGAGTAACCCCTGAGCGTCACTGGATGTGGCCCAAAAAACAACAACAACAAAAAAAAAAAACAAAAACAAAACAAAAAAAACCACTATAGATATTGCAAATAACTTGTCAATTTTTTTATTGATAGCTAAGAAAAAATCACTGATAAGTTTTTGGTTTTATTTTTAAGTTTAAAGAAACTCCTTTAGTAAATATTGATACTGAGATTTCTACACAGATATCTGAAACCATGTATTTAAACTCTATGGTCAGAGTAAATATTGAAAACTATCTGTTTTCATTCAGTCTGTTTGAACTTAAACTCTAAATCTATTCAGCTCCTGTCAGAGATAGCTGGAAATATTGCTGATCCCTAGAATTTGATTTGCCTCTTTGTTGACTGGAATGATAAAATGTAGATATTTCTATAGTGCACATTTGAACTCGTTTGAAAAAATATTTAAAGACTAGTTATTTATGGATCGACAATATTCTGTTATTTTATTCTGAATTGAAAGTGTACTACTACCATTTTTGTGGATCAGTGTGAGATTCATCCACTTGGATTAAAGACAAAGAAAAGGAAATTGCATTTTCAATAGCACAGAAATAATTTTATTTTCAAGGTCATAATCAATCATCACAAAAATCTACCTCTGTGGTGAAGAATGTTTGAAGTCCCCAGAGTATCACTTTAGACATTTTGAGAAGAATATGTCCACTGATAATCAGTGCAATGGGGATTCTTGGTAAATGTATGACTTTTTATTTCAGTTGTGTCATACAAAATAAAAAATGATAACATGGGCTGGAGAGATAGCAGGAAGGTAGGGTGTTTGCCTTGCATGCAGAAGGATGATGGTTTGAATCCTGGCATCCCATATGGTCCCCCAAGCCTGTCAGGAGCAATTTCTGAGTGTAGAACCAGGAGTAATCCCTGAGTGCTGAATGTACATGGAATCTATCATGCTGAGTGAAATAAGTCAGAGGAAGAGAGAGAGAGAGAGAGAGAGAGGGAGAGAGAGAGAGAGATGCAGAATAGTCTCACTCATCTATGGGTTTTAAGAAAAATAAAAGTCATTTTTGCAACAATCCTCAGAGAC
>PVKC010005677.1:0-16137 GCA_004027635.1 Crocidura indochinensis | reverse complement strand
AGAAATAACTACACAGAGAACTACCACAATCATGTGAAATCCGGAAAGTCTGTCCGGAGTACAGGTGGGGGTGGGGTGGGATGGGATGGAGGGAGAATTGGGACATTGGTGGTGGGAATGGTGCACTGGTGAAGGGGGTGTTCTTTACATGACTAAAACCTAATCACAATCATATATGTAATCAAGATGTTTAAATAAAGGAAAAATTATTTAAAAAAATTCAAAACTCTTTCAAAGGTAAAGTCAAGTAGCCTTTGTGCATGTTTTTTGAAGGCATGCAGAGAAAGTCCTTATTATTCTATAAACAAAGTAAGCCAAAATATAATAGCTACACTACCATTATGATTTCAGCATCTCTAGTTTTTGAACTTATCTGTTTGACTTCAATTATTTAAGTAACATTTCTGTACACATGTTGGATTCTATTTTTTTTCTCTGTAATCTAAGCAGAGAACCACAGGTTAAATTTCTCATCTGATTATCAAGTAGGCTCCCTTTTCTCAGTCCATACTTCACATTTATCAGTGTTAAAATTCTGTTCATGAGAAACCATTATTAAGAGTAGCCCAAGCCATTAAGTAATAAACCTGAAAAAATAAAAGGAGATGAGTACCAAAGACAAAACTGAACACAAGTGCTAAAATAAATAAATAAAACAAGGTGACATTGGTCGGTCTCATTCTCCAGATTTAATTTGTCCTCTCTTGGGTGTATTCTCAGAAAGAAAATCTCATCTTGATGAAAAGTTTATATCCCTGCTTTAGCTATCAAGGTTCAGTAATCACCAGTCTAAGGCTGTGATAATATCTATTGAATGTGTTTGGAGAATATGGAGAACAATTAGCAAGAATATGTCTTTAGTCAAAAAATGCGTGGATATTTTTTTAAAACTTAATTTATTGATTGATCGGTTGGTTGTTTGGTTGGTTGGTGTGCCATATCAAGCAATGCTCAGGGGTTACTTATGGCTTTGCACTCAGAAATCGCCCCTGGCAGACTAGGAGATCATGTGGAATGACAATCGAACTGGGTCCCTCCTTGGTTGGCAGCATACAATGCAAATACCCTACCACTGTGCTCTCTTCAGTCCTTGCTTGGTTGTTTTTACTTGTCCCAGAAAAAGATGATTTACCTACAGAGAGAAAAAAGGGAGAGAGAAACTTCTTACTGGATTTAGATTTGTTTAAGACAGAGCTAAAGAGAATTGTGTGTGTGTGTGTGGGGGGGGGAGATTCTTTGAATTCAGGTGTTTTTAAAAAGACTATAATAACATAATAATTACTGGGCAGCGTAATAAATCTCAGGTAAGAGACAAAAAGAGGCAAGTTGGATTTTAGATTCCATGCTCAAGGAGAGGCAATCACCAACAGTCACTGTGTATCATTTGTGTCTCAGGAGATAGGGATTAGGAGTCATTTCTGAGCATCAATTTTATCTGCCCAAATGTGACCACAGCAGCCTGTGTGATAGCTCTGAGAATGTTCTACTGTGTTATCTAACTATGCTGCTAGAGGCGACTATTTTTCACTTACTGGTGGTTAAGATTGGAATTACTATGTAAAGTTCTTTCCTTCCTGATTTTAAAGCTATTCCCTCTCTCTTAATTCTCGTGTAGGCCTACTCTCTGTTAAAATATGCTAAGCACAAACTCAGTAAGACCAGACAAAATGAATTAGATGGAGTTGACCCAGCAAAGCATTCCCTTTAACAGAACCATAGTTTTAAACATGCCTGAATTTTAAAAACAAAATCAAAAAGACTTGACACTTCCACACACATAAACTAGTCTTCGTTGAATTCAAAACACAAAAGTAGAGAAAGGAACAACTCAGAATTGTTTGTTGCCTTTAAGACACAGTGACCCTTACTCAATAATTTCCATCAACTGCATTTGATTATGAACATTGATTGTCTCAGAAGATTCAAAGCTGGCTAGGGAGTAGAAACAGAAGCAGATTGAAAAGGAGATAAAAATCATTCAATAATACTTGCAGGGGCAGGAGAGATAGCACAGTGGTAGGGCATTTGTCTTATAAGCAGCTGATCCAGGATGGATTGTGGTTTGAATCCAGCATCCCATATGGTCCTCTTTCCCTGACAGGAGAGATATAAGAGTGCAGAGCCAGGAGTAACCCTGAGTACATGGATGTGACCCCAAACCAAATATATATATATATATATATATATATATATATATATATATATATATATATACACACACACAAAATAATACTTTCAGATAGAAGACTATCTATATTTCATGGCATGGGCATTGGAGCCTGAGAAACAGAATCAATTTCTAATGCTATCATTGACTTTAATATCATATTAGACAAGTCAGTAAGCTTCAGTTCTTAATATCTGTTCTATAAGGTTGAAAGGATTGAATGCAGGTTTTTTTGCAGTCTCTGACACATGGTGAGCACACAGTAAATGATCGTCATTAACAGATTTCTGAAAGAGATCACAGGGTCATGACACTCCAGAAAAGCCAGCACAGTAATAAAAAGAAAGATTTTTCAGTAGTGACAGATGACCTACTTGAAAGGGGCTTTGATTGGTCATTATTTTTCCTTTTTTTTAAAAAAAAATTCTACCTTTCAATAAACTAGTCCAGGTTCTCAGGATATTCCTTTAAAGGAAAATAATAGAGTTGAATGGGCAGAGTCATCTGGTAGTTCTACTAATAGGAAGGTTCATAATTAGCTCATGCATTTCATCAGGTTTTTTCATTTCTCATACAGAAGTGCAGCCTTCTATCAATCATTTTACAAAGTGAAATAATAAACCGGAAATGAAAGCTGATCCCTATCCTTATGAGACTTACAATTTTAAAAATGAATAAAGTGTGACTTTAAAATCTGAATCTTTGTAACTCATATGCATTACAGATATCTTAGGAAGTGTCATATATTACATTTTGCACTACAAGAACGTGTGAAATACTGACAAATGAGTACAAATAAGGAATAAAGAATGAAGCAGGATCCTAAGACCAAAAACTTCTGCAAACTTCTGCTATTCCTTGTACAGAACATGAAAATTAGGAATGATATATCAAGAAGCATTTGTCAGATAAAAGATCCGGGTTGCTTTATTACCTATGTTATGAAAAGAACTAGCATAACAATATTACTAGAACTTTTAATAAGACAGAGATCTGGTATTGCTCCTTTGAAATGTGCTTGGGGCTTGCTGAGTAAGAAGAGATTGCATTAATTGACCTCTGAATATCTGTGCCAGCCTTGAAGGTGTGAGGAACACTGAATTATTGGAAATTCATTCTGCTCAAAGTCTCAAAACAAATCATCTTCAGGGGTCAGTGGTTCTGAGCTCACTCAGAAATGTCATCAGAATATGCTTTTGCCCTTTTGTTTTCCCAAGGTCTTTGCTTGCTTCTCCGTTCAAATGATAACATCTTTGCAGTCAAAACACAATGAAGCCTGATGAACAGTATTTCATTGTTGTTATGGATGATCTGATGTTACTTCTGAAAAAAATTTGGTAGCAAGCTGATATGGCAGCTTTTTCTTTAGGAACAATGCCACAAATTCATCAGCAAAGATAAATGTTAAATCCTTTCTCCAACATAAACTTGTTGAATGGATTTGAGGGAGCAATGTCATTCCTCTGTTCTGTTTTCTAAAATAAATCTTGAAAAGGAAGATGGATTAATATTTCAGAGTAACATTATAAAATTGCATTTATTTGCATCACTGAAAATATGCAAGTCATTTTTGTTAGTAAAATGGCTCTTGAGTTTTAGTGATATAAAGACCAAAGTGTCTTGGTACACTATTTTTTTTTACCAACAATTCATCTGGATAAAGGATATTTTCAAGCTTCTGGCTACACACTGTTGGTAGATTGAAATCAATAGAGAATTTAAACATTATTGATTTCATATCAGATTTAAAAGCCATCTATATATAAATTCTATTGAAACTGAACTGAAAATATATGGTTTTACACTGTTTAATGGCAATTAGAATGGGGTTTGTGCTAGGATTTTTTAAAAAATAAAATAGAAAATCATGTATTTGATCTTCTCATGTCAAAATGTTTTTCTTAAATTATGAAAATATTAGGAATGGCTATAATTTATCAAAGGCACAATATAACAGTATTGAGCCCCATATTAATAAACTAAGCATCTAGCTCATAGTTTGTTTATGTTCTTTTATGAAAAATATTAGATAAAAATAACATGGAGAATAAGTGGAAGATACCTGCTTTGAAGTCACTGTTGCAGATACTAAGATTTAATTTTATAAGTGTTCGCAAAATATGTTCCCTTTTTTCAGACAGAGAGGTAATATAATACAATAAGTATGATGAGCACTTCCCTTGCACACAGTTATCCCCTGTTTTATCCTTAGTGCTACATAAGGTCCTTTGAGCTTATCAGGAGTGATCTCTGAGGACAGAGCCAGGAGTAAGGCCTAAGCACTGCAGGGTATGGCTCCAATATATATCCCATCTGCTCCAAAATTCAACGGAGAAAGCAGAACATTTATAAAAAAAAAATTCAAATGCACCAGCAATATTTCTTCCTGCAAAGGCATACTAAGAAAAGGGGGAAATTTTATGTATAAAAACAAGCTCTTATCTACTAGGGATAAGAACTCATACATTTTTACAATACAGGGGCATCTCCCACCTTGAAAATATCTCATGTGGACCGAACTTAGACTCTAGGTGATTAGACACAGACCAAACTTGAACCCTGGATCCAGACATAGAAATGACACAGTTCTCCACAACAGCTCCAGGAATGAAACCCCTTCTGGGACATCTTTAATACTGCTCTAGCACCAACATGTGCCAGTTTTGATATGACATCCTGACAATGAGGAAATGGGAACAACTTGATCTAAGAGCAGGCTGTCTTATCTCACCACCTAAGGACAGACAAAATCAGAAGATTTGTCATCCTTTGATCTGTGAAAAGCCAACGTAGCTATCTACAGATGACTGACTGGGACAACCATGACCAGGCAGAAGGTATCCTGGGACCAATAGAAAAGCTCCAATCTAGGCTCCGGCCTACTATCTGTACGACAACCAAGATCTCTAATTCCAGAGGTCTGACTGAGACAACTGCAACTGAACGGGTCTTCTGGAAACATAATGAAAGACTCTATCCCAGGCTTCATCCTAGGATCAGCACAATGACCAAGACCACCAACTACAAAAGACTGATTAAAACGGCAGTGAAGGAATAGAACTTCTAAAGCCACAAAGACTTCTTCATAAGCTCCATTCCTTGACCTGAGCAGATACCAAGTTCTTTAGATACAGAGGTCTGATTTATTCACCCATGACCGAGCAGATGTCATCCTTACACCACAAAAGAACCTAGGGGAGAGTAAATGAACACGCAAGGTGTCTATAGTTATTCCCATGACAGTATACTTCAAGGGCGGAGAAACCTTGTATCTCTTACGCCAAGGGAATTAATGTTTTTCTGGGCAGATTCCCTTTGAGACTATACTCCTGAGTCTGACCCTAGAAGACTCCATTCCATGTGTGGACTAAGACAATGGCATCATAAACAGAGTCCACGTCAAAGTTCCACAGGTGTGTGCAACAATTAGAAGAGCCCGAGTGTATATTTTCCCTCGTTTCTTCCTTTCATTAGTAGAAACGTGTGTGATGCCTTGTGTGAATCAGACAAAGTATCATGAGATACTCTCTAGAAAAGGGAGCTGCAATTTTTTGCACATTGACAAGATATGGGGAAGAATCCAAGAAAAAAAATGGTTCAGCTAGAAAGGGTCGCACAGCCATAGCTACACTACTACACATGGCCCCTGGTGGAAGAAGTAAATCTTGTCTCCAGATAGGGAATTTGGCAGGAGAATGGGGTTGCCACCAGAGATGTAAGTAGAAGACATGCAAGAATTAAGACTGTGGAGGGAATTTTGTGAAGAAAAGGAAACTAAAGCAAACATAGGGTAAAGGAGGACAATTTCAATTTACAAGGAAAGTTCTGATTAAGCCCAGAAACTTACTGGACTTTAGTAGTCAGCACAATTTTCTCAGTTCAAAGTTTTAAGGCTGATTTCTTAAGAGACAGAAATCTGTTAATACTTCTTTGATCTTTAATTCTAAAAAGAAACAGAGAAAATTGTTAATGAAATCAGACTATTAAAATTATTCAGAGGACAATATTCTGAACATAGTACAAGAAGCTGTAAAAATAAACACAATAATGATGTTATTCAATATAATATGTAATATATAAGAAAGGAATTTAGAAGTAAAACAAAGAAAGAAATCAAAGTAATAATATGTAATATGTAAGAATATATAATACGTAATATATAAGAAAGGAATATAGAAGTAAAACAAAGAAAGAAATCAAATAATAAAAATATGTTAAGTCACTGGGAGGCTTTGGGAAAACTAAGTGTTAAAGGACTTATCTTGCAAACAATAAAATATTACTAATATTACTTAGAGGGTAACCTTTCTCTAAGCTTCTTATTTGCAATACTCTAGTATAAATGTCCATCTGTCTGTGTGTCCCATACACACACATATAAGCACACTTGTATATATAAACACATACAAATATGCATGGTATGTGAATTAAGCACGCAGATCTCATCCTGTTCTTAAAAATCTATTTTTTAAAGCTGTTTGTTGGTTAATTTGTTTTTGGGCCACACCTGGCAGCAGCACACAGGAGTTACTCCTTGACCTGCACTCAAAAATAGCTTCTGGGGGGAACCAAATAGGACGCCTGGGATCCAACCAGGGCCAGTCCCAGGTTTGCCACATGCAAGGCAACTGTCCTACACTGTGCTATCTTTCCTGCCCCATGTGTTTAAAAATCATTTAACTAAACATCAAATTCTAGAAATCACGGTTTTATGTTATAAATTTCTGTTCTAAGACACATAATTTTGAAAGCATAATGAAGTCAGCAGTTGTATTAAAAAATGTTGATATGCTTATATTTCAAGAAGAAAATGGGGACAAATCAATGATTAGGGATAAGAGATAACATTAAACTGCATGTGGTAGCCTGAATAACTGACATTTCATATGGTTCCCCAAGCATTGCCATGTGCACACCTGAGAATAGTGTCAGAAGTAAGTTCTGAGAATAGCTAAACGTAGCCCAAACACTGACCCCAATTTCCTCATAATAGAATAAAATAATGAAATTAGGTTGATCCAGAGATTTCCATAGAAATAAGCTAGCCCCAATCAATACTGTCTATAAACATATCACAAACATATTTATTTACATACATTCATAAATAATCACAGAGCGGTTATTAATTTTCCACCAATAGTATCAGTTTCCATATTAACATCTCTCTTTTCAATATTGACTAGAATTTGCTATTGCATAGCAAACACTGCTGCATATCTAACTCCCAGAGAATGGTGGTGATAGAGATAACTTCTCTAAAGGAAATACCAAATGACTTTCTTCATGGTTGAAAATTAAATGGAACACAGAATTTAATAATACTCCTATAATTACTTTCCGCATAATCTGATCTATAGAAATCCAAGCCAAGTGGAGGGTGGAGATTCTCAAAATAAAGTGGGGAGAAAGGGTAAGAAGTCAGTTTAAAGACTACTTCACACACTATGTATAAAATTGTCCTTCCAAAATACTGAGTTTTGTTATAATGCAATGCTTCATTATTTTCAAAAAAAGTTCTTAATCTTTATGTTCTCTTTGACCAAAATTCAGTGAATTCATCCCTTCAAACACGTTTCACTGAGTTTTTCTCTATTAAACTCATTCTTTCAAAGGAAAATTCCTAACATACCTCTCTTATTATTGTAGCCACTAATCTCTCTTTCCATATATTTCCTCTTTGGTGATTATTTCCCTGATAAAACTATATAGAAAAGTTATTCAAATTGTTGGCCTTTACTTTCTTCTCAAAGAAAATAATTTCCTTCATCCAAAAAGACCATAGAGATGTATTATTTTGTCTCTTTGAGCTTAACTAAATGAAGTTCCTATTAAGAATTTTTTTCATGTTTTTTTTCTGTCCTTTCAAGGTCTGGATGAATTCATGGATGTATAAATTCCATGAGCAAGGTTCTCATCTGGGACAATCTCTAGACTCTCTCTGTCTCAACCTATTCCAAGAGAAACCAATTCAGGAGAATTTCATTCATTAAAGTTATTGCAAAAACAGAAATGACTGATTCCCTGGTATTTTATATGACTAATTTGTTGTTGTTGTTGTCTTTGTTTTTTGGGTCACACCCAGCAGCCCTCAGGGGTTACTCCTGGCTCTACACTCAGAAATCGCTCCCTGCAGGCTCAGGGGAACATATGGGATGCCGGTATTCGAACCACTATCCTTCTCCATACAAGACAAAAACCCTAGATCCATGCTATCTTTCCACCCCTATTTGACCAATTTTTAAGTCAATATGTAATGTGTTTGTATTTAAGATTATGACTATCCTACAGATAAAGTAACATATTTTAAAGTTTATCAATTTATTTTTTATATAATATACTTATTTAAGCACCATGGTGACAAACCTGTTTGTATTTGGTTGGTTTTTTTTTTTGTTGTTGTTGTTTTTGGGTCACACCTGGCAGTGCTCAGGGGTTACTCCTGGCTCCATGCTCAGAAATTGCTGCTGGCAGGCACGGGGAACCATATGGGGCACCGGGATTCGAACTGATGACCTTTTGCATTAAAGACAAATGCCTTACCTCCATGCTACCTCCCGGCCCCTGTATTTGGGTTTCAGTTATAAAAAAAGAACACCCCCCCTTCACTAGTGCAAAGGTCCCGTCCTCCTATGCCCCCCAACTCCTTCTTCCCTCACCCCCTGCCTGTCTAGGTTGGGAGCGTTGGCACCTCAGTGGTCCCCAAGCTTGCCAGAAGTAATTTCTGAGTGCAGAATCAGTCGGAAGTCCTGAGTACCACCAGATGTGACCCCCCATAATAAAAATCTAGTAAAGAAAAATTCATGTTTTAGATGACTAAATAGTATAAAAATTAATTAAAATATATTATGCATATAGAGCAGAAAAGTCTCATATCAAAAAGATATGATTTTTTTCCTTCAAAAAATGCATAGTGATGTATAGAGTCAATGAAATTTTGAAGAAAACCTCATTATTCCTTTCTTCAGGAATTTTATAAACCCTAGAAAAACATAAAGGTCAAAATAGCCAGAAGGCAATAAAGATTAAGTGTAAAACGAACCCTACCAGATATTAAGATACTATTATGAAATTACATCATGGAAAATGTGTATCATTTATTCAAAAATGAATCGCATAAAGAATAAAGTCACACATATTTTAGAAACAAAACTCCTAAAATGTAGAACATTATTACCAAGAGATGACTTTACAATTTGGGGAGAAATCAATAAACAGGTTACATACATGTTTGGTTACCTCCTCAAATATAAATATACATGAGATTACAGGTTAAATTAAAATAACACGTGTTTCAGAGTCAAAGGAATAAAGAATAAGCTAATTCAGATGAAAATAAAAAACATATTTGTAAACAGTTTTTTCTTTCAAAAATAAAAATACAACATGTTCAATATAAAATGTTTTTCTTAATTCAATTATGGTAAAAGAAGAATTGTTGCTCATCAAAAGAGGACATTAAAAATCTGTAATGAAAAATGCAGATTTTTTTCCTTTGGAATGCACAAAGGATTCCTAAGCAAACAATACAAAAATTATAAAAATATATATGACCTCATTGAATAGTTAGCAAGAAAGAGAAAGCTCACAGAAGCACAAGAGACAAAAATTTAAATGAAGACATACGTATCTCTGATTTCAATCTTAGACAAATGACAACCTTGATTAAAGAACTATTTTGCACTTTCTGCATAAATTGGCAAAATTTTTATAGTGAACAACTCTGGGGCCAGAGTGATAACACACTGGGAGAGGTTTTGCCTTGCACAAGGCTGACCTGAGTTTGATCCCCAGTATCCAATATGGTTTAGCACTGCCAGGAATGATACATAAGCACAGAGCCAGATATAACCCCTAAGAACTGCTAGGTATGCCCCCCCTCAAAAGAAACAAAAGAAAATAAAAAAAAATACAATTCTGAAAAGTGTTAAAGCATCAAAAAAGAGTGGAGAGATAGTGCTGCAATGTTGCTGGTAAGAAACTTAGCATGTGAACTATCCTGATCTGATCCCTTAAATGATATATAATCCCCTAAATCCTGAAGTGGTGATTTCTTAACTCAGAGCCAGGAGTAATCTCTGATTAAAGCGATCAAGAAAACGAAAGAAAAGAAAGAAAGAAAGAAAGAAAGAAAGAAAGAAAGAAAGAAAGAAAGAAAGAAAGAAAGAAAGAAAGAAAGAAAGAAAGAAAGAAAGAAAGAAAGAAAGAAAGAAAGAAAGAAAGAAAGAAAGAAAGAAAGAAAGAAAGAAAGAAAGAAAGAAAGAAAGAAAAAGAAAGAAAGAAAGAAAGAAGGAAGGAAGGAAGGAAGGAAGAAAGAAAAAAGAAAGGAAGGAAGAAAGGAAGGGAGGGAAGGAAGGAAGGGAGGGAAGGAGGGAGGGAGGATGGAAGGGAGGGAGGAAGAATGGAAGGGAGGGAGGAAGGGAGGGAGGAAGGAAGGGAGAGAGGAAGGAAGGAAGAAGAGAGAAAAGGAAGGGAAAGGAAGGAAGTAAGAGAAAGGAAGAAGAGAGAAAGAAAGGGAAAAAAGAAGGAAGGGAGAAGAGAGAAAGGAAGGAAGAGAAGAAGGAAGGAAGGAAGGAAGGGAGGAAGGAAGGAAGGAAGGAAGAAAGGAAGAAAAGAGATTTCACTTAGTGTTCAGAGAAATTTGCTAATTTTATTCAACTCCAGTTAATATAAACTAATGTATTTTCTACTTCTGGATAAAGACATATGTCAAGGATGCTTCCAGAAATGTTGACAACAGTTTCTTTTGTATGTTAATGTGAGGTAAATTCTCCTTCTGTCCTATTGGTAGGTGTCTTATATTGACATTGCTCATATTTTACTAAACCAGAAATACATTATAAGGTGAACCATTTATCAACTAAAAATAATTACATATCTCATAAATAATATCCTCTGATAATTCAATGAATATGATTAAATGCTATTTTCAGATGATGAAAGTGGGGAGTTTTGTTGTATGTGTGATATCAAGTGAACAAATAGTAATAGATGCATTATCTATTATTATACTTTTACTCTCTTTTCCAATGAATCAAAATGCGCGTTAAACTACTATGAAATAAACCTTCAAAATATTACTAAGTGTTGGAACAGTGGCACAAGCAGTAAAGTGTCTGCCTTGCATGCACTAGCCTAGGATGAACCACGGTTCCATTCCCTGGCATCCCAAACGGTCCCCCAAACCAGGAGCAATTTCTGAGCGCATGGACAAGAGTGATCCCTGAGTGCCACTGGGTGTGGCAGAAAAACAAACCAAATACATTACGTCTAGAAACTGGTGGTTTGGGAAAGTGAATAAAAAGAAAAGGAAACATGAAAGACCAAATTTTAGGAAATAGGAATTCACAATGTTTTTTTAATTTGTGTTTAGAAAGTGGGACGCTAATTTTCCTTTAGTCTAAGGAAGACAAAAGCCCTCATTGTGGTAGCAAAGCAAAAGTAAAGAGTTGAGTGATTGCCTTGCACACAGCCAATTTAGACTCTCTTCCCCAGAATCCCAGATAGTACCTTGAACCATCTAAAGAGTGAACTTTGAGCAGTCAGGAGTAAGCCTTAAGCATCTCTGGCTCTGACTCAAAAGCCCAAAAGTTAAATAAAACACCATTATTGTATTATTATTATTGTAGTAGCAGCTGATAAGTCCCTGACTGGGGAAAGTTGTATTTATCGTTTTTGTTTTTGTTTTGTTTTTTTTTTTTTTGCTTAGTGGGTTGGTGTCAGTTTTATTTGGTCCAATTTCCTTCAAAAGAAATTAGAAAAATATGTACAAAAGGAATAGAATGTAGGTATCAATATGAAAATAAGCAATTTAAAGAAATATACAAAAGAAGACATCAAGAGGAAATCCAACTTACTCGACTTTAGATTAGCAATGAATGAGGTTCCAAGAAACTGGGAGTGACAGCTCCAGGCATTGAATGTGGGACTTTGGACCACTCACTTGACTTCTTCCAAGTACTTGTAAAAAGAGCAAATACTAGGCAATTCAGAACTTCTGAATTGGAAACCCTAGGGAAGAAGTCTGAAATCTATTTGAACAAGCCTGCAGGGACTTCTATGCTGTCTTGAAAAACTTATGACTACAAGTTTAGGTGATAAATTATATGTAATAAAGAATCACTGCAGAGAGTGTGGGCCAGTCCTACACCCCCTTCAGTTTCTGTGTCCTGTAGTGTCAGGATTCAAGATAATTTACTGTTGCTGTCATTCACTTAGAAATGAATCTGTGACCCAAATAGATACTCCTGGGATCTTATGTATTTCAATCTCAAAAAAAAAAAAATCTAAGCAAAATTTCTAACTAATTATCAACTTTTTTAACCTTTGGAGTTGGATAATCTTTTGGTTTGGAAAGAATTTTTGTGCATTTTAGATGTTTAAAAGGGCTCCAGTAGGATATAAATTACTGAATTCTTCTGCTACCAAATGACCATAATAATACATTCAATAAAAATAAATTAAAAAAATACTCCTAGATATTGTCAGATAATTTTGGGAGAGCAAATCATATTAGGGAACTAATCAGTTAGTCCCAGTCTGGACTCACTATCTTAGAAGCCAACTGAAATGTCTAGTCTGATGTTATTTGACCTTCTAGATTGTTCTTACGTATGCCCTTGGTATTTCCAGGGCTCCATCAAGTTCAGATTCCAGAAGAAGCTTTTTATGCACTACTGAGATTGAATCCAGGGCATTATACATGCAAGGCAATCATTCTATGGTTTATGTCATACTTGGCCAGATAAAGAACTTTTGTAAAGAACTAAGTATATTAACTCAGAGTAAAGGTTATAATAGAAATAAATGAAGAAAATCACAATGAAAATCATTATGCAAATAACAATAATAAATTAGCTAAAGTTCCTCAGAAAGTCCTCCTCCTCCTCCTCAAGAGAGGGAATTTAGAAGAGAAGAAGTTAATTCCAGATAACTTTAAGATAGCCTCTATTAAAGTCAAGGCCAGGCAGAAAAAGAAAAAACAATAAAACAGTGTGAAAAAGATTTAGGATAACAGCAATCTTTCGATTGAAGTAAGCAGTTATCTGAGAAGTTTTTTAAACATTCAGGTTTCAGATTATATTGATTTAATAGATAATATCTTCCTAGGAAATGCATCTTACCATTCCAGGTATTCTGAATGAGGATGTGTTTTGAACATGGACCCAAGAATACCACTTAGAAAAGAATATTTGAAAGACCAGAGCGGTGGCACAAGCAGTAAGGCATCTGCCTTGCCCGTGCTAGTCAAGGACGGACAGCAGTTCCACTCCCCAGCGTCCCATATGGTCTTCCAAGCCAGGAGCGATTTCTGAGCACATAGCTAGAAAAAAATCCCTGAGTGTTTTTGGGTGTAGCCCAATAACCAAAAAAAATAAAAATAAAAATAAAAATAAATAAATAAATAAAAGAATATTTGAGTATTATATTTGAAAAAAGCTGAATTCCTTTGCTGGTAAGAAACATTTCCTTCTGATTACAGGGCTTAGCTTGGGCTATTTACCATCACCTTCAACTGACAGGAACATGAGAAAAACAAAGAATCACAGGACTGGCAATGCTCACTGGAGTATAGTTTGAATCTGAAGCTTATATAAATATGCTTAGCAACCAGAAAGTGGGAAGCCAGAATCTGGATAAAGTTAGCAGTGAGTAAATATGTAGTACTTTATCTATTCTAAGCAGTGGACTGCTATGTCCCAACAGGAAATTGCATACATGCATATTTGCATACATACATATGAGATTTTTGATGACACAATTAGTAAGTCCTAGATCTAAAAGTCAGAACCTAAGCCACCTATCTATAAAGCCAATGTACATATTTATCATGCAGTATTTCCACCCAGACATATTTTTAAAGAGCCAAGTCTCTGCAAATATCAAGCACACAATTTTAAATTGGATCTGCTTTCTATGATCTCTCAAGGCGGGATACCTGAGGTCATAAAAGCAATGTTTTTAAAGACAAGACTCAATTCTGTTGTAATGCATTTCTCAAATGTAGCCTGTTTTATGACAAATACTAACATGGTAAGCCCTTATTTATTTTATGTTTGGAAAGAAAAACTATCCCAGAAGGGTAAATATAAAACACTGCAAAAGATATTGCATATAAATATATATAAATAACATATATATTTACACACATATCCATGCTTAAAATGCTTCTTAGACTGGGGAAAATTCAGCAGCTCTCTTTCCTGCCCAAATCTCTGGAGCTCTAGAATACTCTTAACGTCACAGCAGCCCTGAAAGAAGAGAAGCACAGAAGCTCCTAGGCAGCATATTCACAGAATTTCAAGACTGGTAATTCGAACATTTTCAGAAGTTTCAGAAATAGCAAAGAAAAACAGGAATATCTTGAGAAAAAGAAAACTGTTGAGGAAAAATGTCATCGAGCCTGAACTTTGAGAATTTGATTAAAAAGAGTTTCAGCACTCTAAATTCAATAGAAGAATTTTATACAAGAAATTTTCTCTTATATAACCTCAGGAGAGATGGGTTTATTTATATGAAGCCCAGAAGGCTTCATATATATAATATTTTATATATATATATGTATATATATTAGAAGTAAAACCAAGCAATGGAAAAGAATTGGCACCAAGATACTTTTGTAAGCATTTTGTGTTAATTATACCCTTGTCCTTTAATATCAATATTTCACTAAGGAACTGCTATTAAGACTTGGGGTAGGGAAATTCCTCCTTGCATAAGATTGTCCCAAGTTGTTTTTCTCTATCCACTTATACACCCCTATTGCTTTCCTCCCCAGTAATAATTCTATCAATAGGTAATAAAATTGTTCTTCATTTCAGGAATCCTTTGTTTTGAGGACCATTGATTATCTATGCTAATAATCTAATAACTGATTAATCACATGCTGAATATTTAGTTTATAGACTTACATGGTTAATCTTAATTAAGTTACTAATAAATAAAGAAACTCTTCATTTATAGTTTAGAAGATATTTCAGGGTCCCGTCTAGTCAGCAGTAATTATAGTCGAGTTTGGAGGATAATGTTCTGGCTGACTTAATTGGCAAGGTCTATGCTCATTCTTCCATCCTGAGAATTTTACCTGAAAAATATATTTCTGTTGGTATATTAACACTTATCATCATTTTTATTACTTTTTCCATTCAATTCCAGGGATTGATAAGAGGCAATCTCAGTATTTCTGTTTGATTCAGTCTGACCCCATTGCATTCCCAATACAAATTCAATGAAATTCTGACTATTGCAGTTATGGTTTTTGTACAATGCAAAATCTTAGGTTGTAATATGCTACCCAAGTCATAACAACAAACAAACAAATAAACAAAAAGACATGGTGAATACCTCTAGAAACTCTTTGTTTAATGGGAAACAAATGGTGAGAACAAAAAGTACAGAATATTATGAATGCTAAAAAGATGTCAGGGTAATATTGAAGTTATACAGTAAGAGAACCCAACATCTGAGGTAAGCATCTTTTAAAGGTGCACATACCACACTTCAAAATATTTTATTCAATTGATTAAACATTCAAATATAATACCCATTACCAAAGATATTACTTAGAAATGAATAGGAATGCTGGGGCCAGTGTCATAGCACAGCGGTAGGACATTTGCCTTGCACACGCCAATCCTTGGTTTGATCTTCAGTGTTTCATAAGGTCCCCCAAGCCAGGAGCAATTTCTGAGCACATTGCCAGAAGGTATCCCTAGGAGTCACAAGGTGTGACCCAAAATAGAAAAAAAAAAAAAAAGAAAGAAATGAATAGGAATGCTATGCACTATCTTAGATGAAATTCAAAATAATTAGACTAGGTATGATTTCATACCTATTATATCCCCCCAAAATCAAGCTTTTAAAGAATGCAGATGAGAAGTTGCATGACTTCTATAGGAATTAAAGAAGACAGAATAAAGAATATAACGTAGGATGCAAAGAGCTCTCAAAGGTGTGTAGGGCCTAAATAGTTG
>PVKC010005676.1:0-32465 GCA_004027635.1 Crocidura indochinensis | reverse complement strand
TGTCTTTTTTTAGGAATTAGGCAAATATAAGTCTACATGCAATAGTTCACATGATATAAAGACAATTCAACTAGATCTTTTTATAGACTCTTAACTAAAAGTAAGTACCCACATTTCAGTATGTGAAGGTAGAAAATGAGATGGGATAACACTGATTAACAATAACTTTATGGGTAGGGGTATTTTGGGGCCACACCTGGCTATACTCAGTGTATATTTCTGACTCTGTGTTTACGAGTGACCCCTGGGGACACTTGGGGGGCTATGTATAGTGCTGGGTATAGCACTGCAGTTAGTTGTATGCAAGACAAACACCTTACCCCCTATAATATCTCTCTATCATACCCCCTATACATTCTATCAGAATAGGGAAGCCACACCGTAATAATCTAATTGCTTTTGCATGTCAAGAATAGTTATAATTAAGTTGCTAGTTTTTCTTAAGACTTCCTTATTTGTGTATATGCTGAGTGCCCTTCAGAGTATGTTTCATATCATGGTCATTGTAGATCTCTATGTTAGATAACTTTATTGTACCATTTTCCAAAGAGGCTGAGGTTTAAGTAGTCTTAACCTTAAACTATTCATCTATATAAGGAATATAGACCTGCTTATACATTACCCTTCCACACCCAGAGACTTTTATACTCCCCCCATCCCTCCCTGAATTTATTACCCCCTCTCTATTTGGCGAGCTGTTCTTTTATTGAGAATTCTGTGTTTTCCAACCTATAAAGAGTTCCTTGAAATGTAGCTTTATTTTATTCTTGATAGTGCTAAAATTATATCATTGTTCTTTCTTTTGCATTTATAGTAGGACTTGTAGAGCTAATATGCTATGCTTTATGGCTGAGATAATTTTCGAACTTAAATTGTAAGCCCCTTGGATATTAACTGTATCTCTGTACACATTGCATACTCTACCATGTGTATCTGTGCTTTGGGAGTTTTGATAAAATACTGACAGTATCTTTTGTGAGATTGCTTGGGATTGAGTGTTTCAAACAAGCTTCTTGGTGATTTGACATTTCTAACAAGCTCCATGGACAATAACTTGAATAGTAGTGTTTTAGAGGGTATAGTGTTCATGAATTAGTTTTGCTAAGAACATAGGGCACAAGAGATACTACATATCAGGACCAGAATATTTATTCAATGATAATTTTTGAGCTCCAATTCTATGTCAGATATAAGAAACAAGATAATTTCCATTACTCGAATTAAATTAATAATTTTATTTGTACTTAATGGATAGAGAAGTGAGATTTATCTCTGATTAGCTGGGATAAGTGTAACACATTGGAATCAGAACAGGGAATCTTAAACTTTTTCTACTTGTATTTCCTTTACACCCTGAGATCTATTTTTATAACATTGGGTAGATAGGCATGCAAGTTAGGCATTTGAAGGACATTTTCTGATAATAAGTTATAAAATTATTTAATATCAACTGACATTTATCTCTATGTTAGATAACTTTATTCTACCATTTTAGTTATGTGGCCCCCGTATAACTGGGGTCATGACCCTGATTTAAGAAACTAGGTAGGCACTAGAAGAAGTAAGATTTATATTTTAATCCTTCCACAGTCCATTATATATACACATAAGTACTTTTTATTCCTGATATGACACATTTTTTTTATTGAACACTTTCCAAGTGCAAGTCATTGCCTAAACCAAAAATATAATAAAGCTCATGGGCTTCATAGACTGTAGAATAAAAGTGATCAAGAAAATTAAGCAAAAGTCATTATAGAGGACAAGGACATAGTTGTAGAAGAATAGGTGTGCATCCCTACTTTAATTATGGTAAGCAAAAGTTTATTTGTGATACAAGATGGCTAGACAGAAAATAGAGGCTGGCATGATATAAGATACAATGGGATTTGAAAATGTAAGGTTTCTACCTTGGATTCTAATTCTTTTTAATGGTACAAGCATCTTCGTTTTCTTGTCTGTAAAATAGTCATATTTATTGTAGCTTCTTCGTAGACATTACATGAGTAATTCTCACTGAGAAGGCAGCACACTGCCTGGCATGGGAGAGAGTTCAACAAATGAATCTTCAGGCAGAGACAAGTATAAAGGAGCAACTTGTGTATATGAATCTGGAATTGGTTCCATTTGATTGGGGTGATGTGTGGAACAGAGAAAGGCAGGAGGTGAAAGAAAGGAATACATTTAGAAATCATTTTGATCTAAAATCAGGGCTTGGAAGAGAAACTCACAGAAATGAGAGTTATGATGGGGTGATTGTAAGGTGATAAGGGGGCCTACAGAGGCTTGGCTGATGAAAGTATGACCGTATCTGACTTGAGATTATTAGTTTCGCAACTATGATGTAAAAAGTTTTTGAATTTAGATTGAGGACCTTTCTGCAAGTCAGGATGAGACACTGGCCTGATGTCCCAGGTTATCTCCTTGGCCTTATTCTGCCCAGTTTTCTGACTCTTCTCGATACTTTTCAAGCCTGAATTATTATCTCTGATGTCTGGAACATAAGGCAAGGATAACATTGAATTAATAAAAACCTGAACTTAAATATTGTAGGTCATCATTAAATATTTATGCATCTTGAATTGGTAAAGAGTGGCTATTAATTTTTTTATTAATACCTTATTTGTTTATATCCTATCTTACCCATCTTCCTAAATTTACAGCTTGATTTATGCTTCATGTTTTGTTCTCTCTGGTCCATTAAACTATATTCTCATAGCCATATTCTGAAAAATGTTTCTTTAATTCCAATATAAATCATTTTTTATAAATAAAATATGTCCTCAAATCTTTATTTATTATAAACTAAAAACTTTGTCGACTTTCTTAAGTGTCTTTTTTTGTAGTTTTTCACAAATGCAAAAAGTTCACTCATTCATACAAGTATACTTCTGTATTTCATGTAAATTTTCATTAGAAAATTGTGACAAATTGGAATTTATTAATGTTTGTGTGTGTATATTTAGGTGCTTAAATGGGGTTCAATATGTTTCTTCTGAAAACAGACCCATAATTGATTTCAATTTGCTCTTAAAGCAACCTGGAGTTAAAACTTTGTCCTCTAAAGGTTTTCAAAATCTTATTTCCAAAGCTTTCATTGTGGCATTTAAGCATTTTCTGTAAACGTTTAAATTTAAATGTTCATTTAAATCGTGAAAACAGACTTTTCTACAGAAGGAAGTCAGAGGTGAAGTTTGAATATGGCTGCAGAATGTAGTTTGTGTAACATAAGAAACCCCAGAGAAAGGACGTCATTCTTATTTTTGGTTTATCCTTTCTGCTAGTTTGGCTCAGACTTTTCTTGGCAACAAATTTGTTTCCTACCCTTCTGTTGCTTGACCTGTCTATATATCCCCTCTAACTATGAATGGAAAAAAATATCTCTATTTTAGATTCATTGTCTCTGCTACTTTAACAAATTGTGTTTCCTTTTCTCAACGTTCTCCACAATAAATGACCAGGTAAAAGTCACTCCCTCTAGCTGACTGCTGAAATGTTAAATGAGGTTATTCTAGTTGTTGACTTTCAAAATTGGCTTAGAACTTTGTGAAAGAAGACAAATATAGATAGATCTAAGAAACTAAAAATATAGAAATGAATATTTCCTTTTTATGTTTAGATTTCTAACAGTGTCTCCTAATCTAGGTTTCTTGCCTCCTACTGCAATGCACACTAAGTTGTAAATAATGACATTAATTTCTGATACTTATAATATTTTTTATCTATTGTTTGAGTGCAATACATATATAAATCTGTAAAACACATAGTCCCCATTAGTTCCCATGAGTCAGTATTTTGCTTTCTATAGTTTTAATTAACTATAGTTAATGAACTTACACATTTTTAATGAAAGTTTTACAAAAATAATACTTTATTATTTTTATGAAATATTTTTAATGAAAAATTCATAAAATATATGTTTATGAAAAATTTTATGAAATAGTCACTTCATGCTATTGTGAATAGCAAGATGACAACTTGAGCTTTCATGTTCAACCACATCTGGGCCATAAATCTTCCTTACCTATTGTTTTAATCCTATATATGGTGCCTGCTCTTCAGTCAATTTAATAAGTCATCTTGGTTATAACTATTATATCACACAGTATTTGTGTTTAAGAAAGTCATATTTTACTTAAGATGGTTAATAGTTGCATGGCATTACATTATCATACTACTGTAATTCTTGTCACTTCACATTATGAAGGTATTGCTTCATCTCACATCAGAAGAATAAGAGTGAATAAAATACAATAATTTTGAGATAGAACATTTACATAACTTTTACTACAATGCATTATTATAATTGTTCTTTTTTGTTATTTGTCATTGTTGCTAATATCTTGTGCTAATGATTAAATTTAGCTAAATTAATATGGGTTTGCAGGAAAAACCACAGCAAAGATATGCTTGGAAATATTCATTATGGGGCCAGAGAGATAATACACTAGGTAAGGTACTCATCTTGCATGTTCCTGACGCATGTTCAATTCCTGACTTCCCATTTAACCCCAGAACCTTCCCCAAACCCTGGAACATTCCCTGAGCACAGAGCCAATAGATAACTCTGAGCACCTCTGGGGATATCCCCAAACAAAAAAAAAAATCTCAAAAAAATCTAAAAAAGGGGCCCGGGAGATAGCATGGAGGTAAGGCGTTTGCCTTTCATGCAAAAGGTCATCGGTTCAAATCCCAGTGCCCCCTATGGTCCCCCGTGCTTGCCAGGTGCAATTTCTGAGCACGGAGCCAGGAGTAACCCCTGAGCACTGCTGGGTGTGACCCAAAAACCAAAAAAACAACAAAAAAAATCTAAAAAAAAATTAAATTATGGTTTTAAAAGGCATGCATTGATAGTCTTAGAATATATTCTCCACAGATATAAAGGAATTACTCAACATGTTAAATGATTATGGTATAGGGAGTGAAATAATTGTACATGCCATATTTAAAGAATATTAAAGAAATATTGTCATAGATTTTCTACTCCTCATTTTGTGCCTTAAATTTTGTTCTTTCTTCATTGAAAAAAAGTAATTTAATTTAGATTATTTAAAAATTCCCCATTAAAGTTATATAAGAAGTAAAATGTTCTCCCTAACCTCAAGATGAACTCACATAACAACACTTAAATGTCTATTGAGAATACTGTGGTGAAGGTTGTTGTAATGCTCTGTGTGTGTATGTGTGATTATAAATAAACATTTTTATTTAAATGATATCGCATAGTTTTATATAGTTAAACTAAATCACTGAATCATTAAATGGAATTAGTTTATTTTATTGTGTGTCAAAACACTAGGGGCAATGCTTTTAATTTAGTGTACATAGAGTCAAGAAACAAAGTTAAAAAGACTTCATTGCCTATAATTTATACCACTCTGTCCTGAAACAAAGGTTAGATTTCTTATGCATCTTTATCTTTACTGTTTGAACAAGTAAATACATGTGTGCTGGTTGGTGAAGTTCTAGGGGAAGGCAGAATCATATATTATCTTGGTGATTTTGCTTCATTTATCAAAAGGTATTTCAAGTTTTTCTGAAATGAAAGAACATTTATTTTTCTGAATTGTGATTGCCAATGCATATGCAAATATTGTATAAACCTTAATTTATTTAAAAATATTTCCACATCTGGTCTCTGCTCACCTATTTATTATTTTATTTCACAAAGACTTAACCTCACTACAGACAATATTGTCCACAAAATTGCTATGCCAGAGCACACTGATTATCATTGCATAAATATCTTCAGGTAAGATTTATTGACTGTCCACCCGTAAAAGACACTGAACTAGGACTTGAAATAAATGATATTGAGTAACTTCCTTCTGTGTTCATAAGATCTATGCTCCTCAAAAGTAAGGCAAAAATGACCTCATATCTTATTTCTTCCACTGTTCTCTGAATATAGATTTAGAATTGGATTTCTTCTTTCTACTTTGTGATCTGGAAAATTCTCATTATGAAGCAGTTGTTCCTTGCATAAACTTTTTAGATCTTCATGAGCTCTCTTTTATTACTTTTTCATGCTGATATATTTTGGCATCAAGAGACATTATGAGTGATAGCTATAGGCCTATTCCTTGGTCATTATAGATAACAAGACTTTTTATATTATATGGATTTAGTACAAACATGAATAATATACTAAGGTTTGGTAATTTAATAGAAAATTTATCAATTTCCATCTGGTAATATTTCAAGTATTTTTAATTTAAAATTAATATTATGTATGGGTGTATGATTAAATTTTAAATAAAAATATAAGTTAAACTTATGAGAAAAACCTGAAAGAAAAATTTTACATCATTAAACTCTTACTTGAGTTTAACATCTTTTAGAAATATATATGAAATGATTTGTTTGGGAACATTTTGGAGATGTAGTTAAGTAATAAATATACTCATAAATTTGTATTTTAGGAGAGGCCATGAGGGCACTGGCTCATTGCTCTTCTGCTTTTAGAGATAATTGGATTCAGTATCATACTCATTATATGACCCTGAACAGACTGGTTGAAATCATAACTTTGTCTCACAATATTTAAGAACTTTGGACAATTCAAATTTTCGACCCTTAGTCTCTTTACTTGTAAAATTTGAATAGTGATATCTATTTAGCAGAGTAGTTGTTATGAATACTGTAGATAATTTAATGTAAAATTCCTTATATGTAGTCAGTATTAAATATATATGGTATCTATCATCATAACTGTCAGCGATTACTGAAAATGCTTTTAAAAATGATTTAGACCTCCAAAATTATATTTGGTCTGTAAATTTCATTAAACTTTCCATATCTGGAATGATGCCCTTTTTGCTTTTTTTCTGTTTTCTTATAATAACTTATTTGCTTTTCTTGACCAATCATAGTTTATAGAAAAATGTAATGTATAATCACAAATGAAAATTTAAAAGCCCATATTGCAGAACATAAGTATCTAAATGTTCTACAAAGTGTCCCCATAAGGAGGTTTTATGTTACACCAAAATTACCGCTTGTTTAACATCATTTTAGAAAGAGCTTCCCTATGAAAATTAGCTTTTTTAAAATTTTATTTTATTTTATTTTTTATTTTTTTGGTTTTTGGGTCACACCTCATGATGCTCAGTGATGACTTCTGACTATGTGCTCAGAAATTGCTCCCGGTGTGGGGGACCATATGGGACTTCCGGTAACTGCGGTTCATCCATAGCGTGCAAGGCAAATGCTCTACCGCTTGTGCCATAGCTCAGGTCCCTGAATATTACCTTGAAGTCAATATACAAGCCACCTGAGAAATTGATTGCGTAGTTTTGAAGAGACACCTTTCTTATGCTGTAAATATTGTCATCTAGCTTGACTAGTCACTCTATTTTTGCCCTGAAATTTTTTTTAGATTTTGGTACTTTATTTCCTTTTTTAAAATTTTAAAATCCATTTCCTTTTATTTTTCCTTTGCTTCCCCTTCCCAATTCAATTTGATTACATCTCGATATAACAGATATAATCAAAGAAAATAGAGTCCTATCCCTGTACTTTTCATACTAAACTTCTAGAAACCCTTTTTTCCCTAAAAATAAAAAAAATAAAAAGCACCCTAATTCTTTGAAGAATTAAATCTCTATTTGTAAAACCCCACAGTGAGATGAATCCACATGTTTCACTAGAAAATCCAAAATGTTCCTGTAGGCACCTTACTCCAAATCTCTCCTGTACCCTATATTGTCAAGAGCAACTTTCCCATTTGGACACTTTCTCCTGGTAAAATTGAACTTTGAATGAGATGCTGCAAGAAATAACAGATTTTATTCATTCTAGTCACATCAGTGCCAACATGAAACATTTAGTATATTCTTCTATCAAGATTCTGCAGAGTTGCCTGTTGCCAATTTCCATTCTGACTTCCCAATTGGTATTTAAATACCCATATTTTTCCTTATGTGTGTATTTGTGGTACTATGTTTATATTTTTAAATAAATTATGATACATATATGTATGTATATATATATAAAATTCCTCAGGCTGGTGAACTGGGGTTGATTTTTTATTTCAATTATGATGCCAGATTTCTGCTAGCAACAATGTTTATATAATTATTGGTATGTATTATTGGATATTGTTCTTAATTATATCCAAAAATAATTGGAATCTTCACAAATTTTAACAAATATATTGGAAAATGTATGAAGGATCATGCTGATATAAGTTATCAGAAGTTAATCTATCAAATTAAGGTATTCTCCCAAACTAAATCCATTTTGTGAAGTTTGAAAATGAAAACTTGGCATGCCCACCATCAAGAATCATTAGCTTTATGAAATTAAGTCTAATTGGGTGCATATCCAATTATATAGTTAAAAAAGAATATCAAGTATAAGAATTAAATATAAATTTACATCTAAATATTATATTTAGGGATGTTAAGAAATTGAATCATCACAATGATTTCTCTTCCAAAAGCCTTAGTATTTTAAAATTATATGATTTCTACCTAGATTTGGGAATGGTCTAATAAAACATTTTGCAGCTCTGTTATACTTTCAAATGTAAATTCTTTCCTTTCTTTTCTGATAATATTTGCTATAAGTTTGACATATTGTTACATATTGGGAAATTCTATTCTCCCCCAAAGGCCAATACTATGTCTCACAAAATACATTGAAATTAGAATTGTGTTATAAGTTATACTGAGTAGTTAAAACAACAGCATTCTAAAAGGCTATTTCTAAAGGAACAATATGGTACTCCATATATTTTCCTAGAAGTTTTGACAGGACATGCAGTTTTCCAAAATTCACACTCTCTTTAGACCTCAGTATCAGGAATTAACTAAAATATCTATCTATCTATCTATCTATCTATCTATCTATCTATCTATCTATCTATCTATCTATCTATCTATCTATCATCAATCATGTAGTTTCTGGGCTATACCTGATAACAGTGCTCATGGGTTATTCCTGGATGCTATATCAGGAATCACTCCTGATGAGATTGGGGGACAGTATGGAACACCAGGGATCAAACCTGAGCCAGCTACATATAAGGCAAGTTCCTTATAGGCACTTTGGCCCTAAGACTTATCAAAAGATTTAGGCTCTGAAATTTAAATGATACTTAGTTTCTCTGATCTTTAGACATATGCTTGACTTCGCAGAGGACATTTTAATCTGTCATATGCGGTCACAAAAAGGTATTAAATGTGAGAGTTTGTTGATGCCAGTGAGAGTCATTTTATGTATAGAAAAGACTAGTTGGTAATAGATTTGCTTTTAAATAATAAAAGTTTATTAAGGTTACATATTTAAAATCTTGATTCTTGAGTTTTAGGTTGAGTTCACTATATTTACCAGATGTATGTGTTTATCAAAACTAGTAAAGGGTTTTGAATGACATTTGAGTGTGTTTATAAGTACATATACCTATAAGTCATTTGAATTCTGTTAATCAATTGGATATTTTATTTCCTTTTCAATTGTGTCAATAATATGAATGATAGTATCAAGGATTTAATCATATCACACTCATCTTATGTGTGAAACACAATTCCCCTATTCATTGGTATAAAAATAATGATTTTTATCATTTAACTAGGTCTTTACTCTTAATGCTGGAGGTTTGAAACTTGACTGTGGAACCAGAAGTTGATAATTAAAAACATTTAGTCTGTAGATAACTAGGCTCTCCAAGTGGTTGAGGAAACTAGAGTATGTTTAACAAAAGCACTGCAGTCATTTGTTGTGAGATTTTGTATGACTTTACCCCTCATGTACCTATTCTGGAATAGGAAAGCATGCACATGGTATTTGGGCAGAAAGCTGAAGTTGTAGTTAATAGCCTTCAATCAATTAATGTAAAGAAAATGTAAGCATAAACTGTTTACGTATTTTTTTTACTGAGTAGAAGGCAAGATTTATAAAGATAAATACTTATTTCTGGGATGTAGTTTAGCATTTCAGTGCTTGTCTTATGAGACTCTTGAAACAATCCCTGGCATTATAAGAAAATCAAAACATGTCTTGTAATTATGGGCTGGAGTACAGAGGTTAGGGTATTCATAACCTTGCATGAGGCTGACCCTGATTCCTAAAACTACATATAATTTCTTGAGCACTCTTAAGAGTGATCCCTGAGAATAGAACCAGAAGTAGCCTATGAATATTTCCATGTGTGATCCAAACAATCTCCATCTATGCAAATTAAAAAGACATTTTATGTTTTTTATTTATTCATAGGCAGTGTCTAGAATAATACCTCATGCCTATTATCAAGTTGGTAGAAACTTCATTAGGTGAGAACTTAATGAATAATTAGCTCAAATATTTATATTTAGTCACATCAAATAATTTCTAATTAAGTACATTAGTAACTTATTCATTATTTAATAGCCCATTAAACAGCAAAGCTAAGATGGGCTGGCCTAGGCTACCTCTATAGGTATGTAATTTCAGGATTGGAAGGTCACCAGGCTATTTGAGCACAACTTGGGAGTCACCATGCTGGATTGGACTCCTGGGGTATGTATGTGAAGCAGAAAATTTAATTCAGAACATTAGCATGCTAATCATCTACATTATCACTTTAACTGTCTTCCCAGGGCCTTATATTTTATATGTATATATATTTAAATGTACATTGCTTGAACAAAAATTTATTGGGTTACGAAATTTTTTCTTCATACACTTTTAAGATGCCTTTCTCGGTGGCACTAGAGGTAAGGTGTCTGCCTTGCAAGCGCTAGCCAAGGAAGAACAGTGGTTTGATCCCCTGGCTTCCCATATGGTCCCCTCAAGCAAGGGGCAATTTCTCAGCACTTAGCCAAGAGTGACCCCTGAGCATCAAACGGGTGTGGCCCGAACCTCCCCCCCTCCAAAAAAAAGATGCCTTTCTCAAGAGTGATGTATTTAATTGCCTTCTCAGTTTTCTGAAGTTATTAACTTTCTGTGAGAAAGTTACTGCTTGCTTCTTTGTCTTGATAAAGATAAGCTGATCCTTACATGTATAGGAACCTTCAAGTTAAAGGTAGAGTTAATCCTATTTCCCATCAATTACTTTACCCTATCCTATCCTCTTGGGTAGCCGCAACTCTTTTAACTTTTGCAACTTTCTGATACTTAACATAGGCAGAATATAATTTTATTATAACAGTAAAGCCACCTGGATATGAGAAAATTATGCATTTTCATATGCTTAAATCTTTCATTTATCTCAACTCTTAAGACTTAAAAACTTTCTGATTGAATTTTGAATATCTCACATAATTTCCAAAAATGTTCATTTTTTTTTTAAAAAAAGTTTTCATCAAATAAAATTATATTTGGTGAAACTGTGTACCACACAAATGCCTTCTAAGATTCTTGAAAAAAAGAATCTGTAGGGCTTGGTTCTATGCTTGTACTGCCATAACATAACTGGAGAAGTATTGGAGACACAAAGTTCAATTTGTAGAACTGATATGTTGGAAAATTTCCAGTCCAAATTCTAGATCTTCTATGTCAGAATTCACTATCTTTTGACTTTTCTTTGATTTTCTAACACTGCAATATATTACCAACTATCATAAACATAGTATTTAAAACTATTATAATATATTCTTAAAAGTCATCATTTATTTTTATCTTCTCTGTATAAGATACCATAATAGCTTGATTTCGTCTCTATCAGAATCATCCTGAAACATAAATATATATTTCCATTGAACAAGCAGAGATAGATGTAGAGATGTTAATTTATACAGATAGCATGTGGCAGAACAAATATTTGAATCAATTATGTCTGTTCTACATCTTCTGCTATCAACAATATTTGTCTGTAAGTGGATATGAAATGAAGGCTATAAAAACTATTTTTTAATAAAAGTGTTACATATATTATTGTTTTAAGAAGGTTCAGGATTTAGCACCAAGAAAAAAACATTCCTTTCTTTTTACTCTTGTTTAAATTCATATATTCATTAGTATTTTTGAAGAAAAATAAAAATTGCATTAAACAAAAGATTTTTTATCTCCACCATATGATATTTTATTTTATTTTTTTTGTTTTTGGGCCACACCGGTGATGCTCAGGGGTTACTACTGACTATACACTCAGAAATCGCCCCTGGCTTGGAGGGACCATATGGGATGCTGGGGGATCCTAGGTTAGCTACATGCAAAGCAAAAGCCCTAATACTTGTGCCACTGCTCCAGCCCCTCCAACATGATTTTTCATGAGAAAATTTCTTCAGTAGAAAGGGCTAATGAATGAACCCACTATAGAAACCATGATTTTTTTCCAGATACCCTGGAAGACCCTTAGATAGTGGAGAGGAACCGAGTCATTTGCTAGGGGAGAAAGCATCCTCAGTGTAACTGTAGCTATTGTCTGCATGTTTAAAGTATTAATGGAGATTAGAGTTGAAGGAGGTATTTCTATATAAACAATAGGGTCATTTATATTGTCGTTTTTCCATTACTTTAGCCAGAAATGAAATATGTTTTCAATGGAAACTGTTCAGATAAGGGGAAAAAATAAAGCAAACAAAATATCAAGGCATATTGAAGTATCTAGAAGCTACAGGGCAAGAAGTAATTAGTTATAAATGTTGAGTTTTTAGAAGAAGCACTTTGAGTGTAATATGTGTCTTTATGAGACATTTCTTAAGACAATATTCAAATGCTTTAAAATTGAGTGTGCCTATTTTACAAGTGATACATTTAAGATATTTTCATAGTAATAGTAATAGTTTTTTCTTAATCCCATTCATGGCAATTTGCTTTTCTAATTTCATTCTAACTGCCTGTTCTTTCAATGGGGTAGAAGAAATGTAAATTTGACGATGTCTTTATATAGCTAGATGCTTACTGATGATACTAATCTATATAGATAGAAATTAAATAGTTAATTTATAGCAGACAGGTATTAAACTTTCTTATATAGTTCCATAGTGTGATATTTTGGGAGCAAGGAGCAATGCAAGTCATGTGTTATAATAGCATTTGGGATAATTTAACATTGTAATATACATTCTAAAAAAATCACCAAATTATAAAAAATATGAGAACCTGAATTATTTACTTTAGACATTTTTAGAGAGAATATTTGTGACTTATAATGTGTTGAATGTCATTCATTAAACACATTTGTCCTTATTTCTAATTCTAATTATCTATCTGCAAGTCTTTAGTCATTGTTATTATCTACTGATCATAAGCTGTTATTCTAGCCCATCCCATTTTATTACATTATGTTCTCTGCCATTAGATTCCTAGAGTTCAAAATCCTGACTGTGAGACATTGTCAGCAAATTACTTGGTTTCCATATACTTCAGTTATGCATTTGTAAAATGAAGATAATTATACTGTATAGTTTATAATATTTTGTACTAAAGATATATGTAAAAATTTCAGCATAGTGCTCGGCATGCAGTAAGCTTTTAATACAATCAACTTGTATTTTACCTTGCTTTTTCTTTTGAGGTAATTTATTTTTCTACAAAGTGAGACTTCAGTGATTTTTAGTGTCTGTTAACTTCAAGTTGAATTTTCTCCATTGTTTTTGTTTTGTTTTGCTTGTTTGTTTTCGGGGACCACACTAGGTGATGCTCAGGAGTTACTCCTGGCTATATTCTCAGAAATTGCTCCTGGTATGGGAAACCATATGGGGCCCCAGGGGGATCCAACCATGGTCCATTCTAGGCTAGCGCGTGCAAGGTAGACGCCTTACCACTGAGCCATCACTCCGGCCCCTTCCACTTATTTTTTTTTTTAATTTTGTTTAATGGCATCATACTGTATAGACTGCAAAATAAGTATAAATGTTGGATGATATCCTCAGCCATATTTTCATTAATGCAAATTGTTTTAGAAAGACTGAATATTGTCTTCAATTAATCAGGTTCAATAAATACCATGGAATCATTATATGACCTTCTATATACTTGGAGTTTTCATTTTGGTTTAATAGAAATCATTGTCTGAAGTAACTGAACTTAACTTGCTATTACTTCTTTTATTGCTGAATGAAAGTGTCTGATCATTTTTTTCTACTTACTGTTAACTTTATGCACTTGGTTTTATAGTAATTATACTCTTTACTTGGTTTTAGCCTTGTTTTTGATTGAACATAGACATAGTCATCTTGATCTCTAAAACTAAGTCTGTTTTATTAGCTCTCTGCTTGAAAGAAGGTAGATAATTCATTAACTTTTCCACTAATCTATCTCTATGTACATCTATCTATATTACTTATTTACTTTATTTTTGTTTGTTTTTCTCTCGTGAATGTAATATAATTTATTTGGATATAATAATTATTCCTCCAATGAAAAGCTGATCTTCTAATTTTGTCCTGAGAAAAATTATTGAGAACTGTTGTTGCTGAAAAATGACCTCGCTTGTTTTACATGATATGTCTATTAATGCAATCCAATATAGCATTTGCCTTTGGTGACAGTTACACTGCTGAATCATATTCAATTTTTCATCCATTATATCTTCCCTGGTGAATTATAGAACATTTGTCTTTATTAGTTTTCATAGTATTGATTCCTACCCTTCCCATCTATTGATATCAAGGCACATTTTAATCATATTTTCCAAACTCAATTCCACTATCTTAACATAAAAGATATCCAAGTGAAAATATTTTAAATGAATTTAATAAAGTTATATCCTGTACTCTTAGAAAACAGAAGAGTTTAATAAATTATTGACATTAATTTTACTTTTGCTTTAAAGATTTTTATCTATATAAATTGCCAAAGATCAGTGTTTCTCATGAAAACTAAAGCATGATTTTTCCTTTTAAAGGTCTGTATAAGGAGTAGACTCTTTGTTGTTGTTTTTAGTGTTGTTGTTTTAGGCCAATACCTGGCTCTGCACTCAAGATTATTCCTGTCAGTGTTTAGGGGACCATATGGTATTCCAGGTATCAAATCTAGGTTTCCTGCAAACTAGGCAAGTGCCTTAGTAACTATATTATCTCTCGAGCCCATCATGTAAAGACTCTTCATCATAAATACATTTATTTTTTTTATTATTTATAGAACTTAGTCCTAGAATTGATACTGAAGAGTATGATGACATTTATGTTGACTTAAAGGCATACTTCCACCTATTGTAAGTGTAATAGTAGTATTTATTATTTTTAGGCAATTAAATTCTGTAGCTAAGCAACAAATGCAGAATGTCTTTTTAACAAATGTAAACACAACAACATTATATTACATGTTCCAAACAATTTTGCATTGGTATCTAACATTTAGGGAAAAAAATGGCTCTTTTACTTATTATTAAATAATTGACCTTATATTTTGGCCATTTGAAAAATTTAATCCTTTTTGAAATAGGGACTTGGGAATAGATCAGTGGTAGAGTACCATCTTTATAGATTGATTTGAAACTGCAAGTTTGATCCCCTCAACTGCCCCACTTACTGTCTTATGCTGTTTGAGAGCCCAGTATCACAGCAAAATGTGTTTTTTCTTGAGCACAAAACATTGCTAAGTGTATGGACGTTGCTCATGTCTATAGCATCTACCCAAAAGGAAATTAAGATTAAATAATAGTAAATTAAATTATCTATTAAAATAATGTAATGTAGAATAACTGAATAGGCTCGATATGGCCAGTTAACAGTTTATATCTTGATAGAAACAAAACATGGAGGTTTCCTTGACAGAATTATTACCAGGAATGATTAAATCAGGTATCTGACTACACTTCCTTTATGGCCTCATTTATTTTAGGCATTTAAAAGGATGCCCCAGTCATAGTGGCTATAAACAATTCCCTATTCCCTATAAGAACATGGTGACAACTCTTTATTTGTATACAATCAACTGCATTGTCCTTGTTTTTCCTAATGATAACTATTTATTGAAAGTGACTATAAAAACTGCTATAACCTTAGAAAAAAACGATATTGGTCAAATCTGTTTAGTTGTGAAGATTTCTCCAATTAGGAAAAGACTAATTTGCTTCTCCATTTTGGGTGCTAAAATTCACAGGAGAATTCTTCAGCTGTCTCAAGTGGGTTCAATCAAGGTGATAATCTTGATGGATCACTGTGAGCATCTCACAGGGCTGCACTGTGCTTCATAGACAGAAAACATGAGGCAAAATCTCTGCATGTTTCTTTGAGTGTAATTTACTGTGCAACTTAAACTCTGGACCTGTTTAATGGTCCTAACAGCGGAGTTTCTAGGCCAATGACTAAATCAGCTGCAGTGCTCGGCATTTGCAGACAAGTCTTATGATTTACAAAATTTAATAAGCAAGGCCCTCATGACATTTCCCCCTATGATTCTGCTTTTATAATCACTGCCAAGTGGGATGTCAAAGGAGCATATACCCATTGGCATAAAGAAACCTTAACTTTACTCTTTTATTCCCACAAAACTTCAATATAATCTGACTATTGTTAATTCATTAACAATAAATAGATTCTAGAGCATTCCCTTGCCAGAAATTTTAATGCATTAGTGACACTTTTTGCATTTATTTATAAGAGCGACATTTCTTGGTAATATTTTTGTGAGTGTCTGCAAAATAGAGTACAGATGAAGGTCAGATGACTTAACAGTTTCTCATCTGCACACTGGATCTTTATGTCAAGGTTTGCAGTAAGTTAAATCCTTGTCACAATTTGAAAGTTTATCTTTTGTACTAAGGAAACAGTCTTTTTTCTTTTGTCTTTATTTTTTTTCTAAAGCGTGCAGTTATTTAGAAAATTCACCTAAATGACATCTATTATTTCAGCTTGGCTGGTGTTCCTTTGTTATATCAAGATGGCTTTTTGGGGTCAATTTTGGTTTTCAACTTAAAAAGACATTGTAATGAGTGTTTCATTTAAATTGGCCCTCTAATGATGTGTTGTTAATATGGGATGCCCTGGCTTGACCATCCTATGATATTGCTAATTGAGAAATTTGCAAAAATCACAATCTGATCTATTTGGAAACCCTTCCTTAGTTAATAGTGGCTCTGTAACTGGCACACCTGGTGGTATTATTTGCTCTTAAATAAAATCGTGCTAGTCATCAAAATTGAATTAGAAGTAGCCCTGGGCTTACTCTCCAAAGGGATGTTGTTCCTGTTGAGAATACTTATAAAAAATTATGCATTCCTATTGTTTAAGGATTATTCACCCTTCCTTTTAAGATAGATTTCCTTATACCAAAATAGCCACACATGCCAAATCTTTAAATCAGTTTGTCTTCTGTGTCCTGTTTCCTGTCGCCCATTGTTCTTGTCTCTTTCATTTTCCCAATCAACACTTTGTTTTCTTTGTTACGTGATTCACATTCAAGTAGATTAGTTATGCAGCTTTTTTCCTCCCATCAATTCATTCCTGCAGGAATTGTATTCTTATTATGAAGCTATACATTTAAAATATTTGAGAAGATTGGCTTAAATCTAATGATACATATGAGGAAAATAGATATATACTGTTATCATAACCTGACTGCTTGAATTTCTTTCCACTACAGGGAGTTTTCATGGGTGCATGACAAAGCAAATTGCAATCACTCGGGTGTTTTCTACTCTTTTTCTGTCATTCTGAATGGTAAATGGATTTATTCTTTAGTTGAAAACTAATATGCATCATTATCTATTCTCACATATATCTTTCTATTTACTTGGGCAGATAATAAGCAATATCTAAAGAGAATAAAATGCATATAATATTGGGAGATCAATGAAAACTTTTTTTTTGTTCACATTTAAACACTTAAGGCATGTGGTAAGATAATTTTTAAAGGCAACTAGAAAGGAAAACATTCTCTCCTAAGCATCTATCAACAGTCCTTGGAAGAATAGTCAGCACTAGCATATTTAGTTTTTTGCCTCCTCTGTGAAATGAATACTTCTGTGTCATTGTGACACCGTTGTGCTTCAACCGAGCATTTTCAAGTATTCTACATTGTATTGCACTGATATTTTTTATCATTTTGATCACAGTTTCAAATCTCTCATTTTTCCTCATGTGCTCTTGAAACAGGGAAGTTTGAAACTGATAAAAAATTATGCATTCCTCTGGCGGTCTCTTTCTGCACTGAAAACAACGAACAGTTGCTACTCTGCAGATGGTAGGCAGCCCCGTTCCAGGATCTGCTGAACCTGCAGGCCACTTGTGGCTTGACTGTGTCTTGGCTCCTTGCAGATTAGCAGCAGATTTGACAAGCACAGTTGAAGAGGGATAGATTATCTTTCACCGGCAGGGGCTGCTGCAGAGCAACAATAGTTGAGTATGTTCGAGCTGTAAATCCAATAAAACAAGCCTTAGCTATAGTCGTTCAGTTGGGGCATGGGATGTGAGAGGGAGAGAACAGCAGATAATGAATACAGTTGAAATTGGTCCAGAAAAGAAAGGAAACCTTTAAAGTTTTGCCTGGTATGCACGCAGATGTTCACTGTGCATTTGTCTGTGTTCATCAATATATAATAAAATAATGTAACAAAATATAATAAAACAAAATTCTTGAGAAAACAATGAAGCAGAATCAGGGAAGTTTAAGACTAGAACACAGTCTACTTTTATCATTTATTTATTTAAATTTTTTAATTCAAAGCACAGTGATTTACAAAATTCTTATGTATAGTTTTAGATATATATTGTTTCAGCAACAACCCTACAACCAAAGTCAACCTCCCTCCATCAATATTATCAGTAGTCTACTTTTAAATTTTGTTAAGAATGGGGCCAGAGCTATAGTACAGTTGGGTAAGCCATTTTACTTCTACATGTTTGATTCTGATTCAATCTCTGGTACCATATTTAGTCCCCCAGCCTGATAGGAGGAGGGCAGAGCAAGATAGAGGAGGAAACCCTGAACATTACTATTGGGTGTGGTCCATAAACAAAGGAAAGGAATTGAGAATCATAAATACCTCTACAAATATTATGAGTATTGCTAGCAGAAAAATGACCATTCTCACCTTTTCTTTCCCTCTTCCATAATCACATGCTTTGAAGATAGTAATTAAACATTTTCTTCCGCAAAGTCTTCCTAGTCAGATAAATAAAATGAGCATTTAATACTTACTTATTTTATTTCTTTAACAGTTTTCAATGAATTATGGCACTTTCAAAACATATAGCAGTTCCAGAGATGGGTAACACAAGATATATATTTACTAAAGAAAGTTATGTAGAGTATATGGATTTATGCTTGTATACCATATTTAGAAGGGCACATTTAAAGCACATTTTTCTTAGAGTGGGGTTTTCTTTGTGTTTGAAATTCTAAGAGTTGTGAATATAAAGAGTTGTGAATTTACAGAGTTCCTAGAATATATTTTCTCTCCAGGATTTTTAAACTCAGTGAAGAATAGAATATATAATTATGCTGCGAAATAAATATGATGTCTATGTACAGAGTAAAAATTTAGGGATCAATCACATATTAGCATTATAATGCTCAGGGTTTCCTCCTGACTCTGGTCTCAGGGATCACAACTGGCAGTGTTTAAGGGACCATGTGGGATAGAAGGGATTGAACCAGGGTCAGCCAAATGCAAGGCAAGTACTATTGCTTGGGTCTCAATATAAATATCATCTTGATAGTAACTGCAGTGAATTATTTCATAATTTTAGTTTTAATAAAGTACAGAAAAATTTAAAAAAGGAATAGAAATAAATCTTGGATGACTATCATGAGAGAGTATTGACTAATACAAATGCATTTGCTTTATCCAATAGTTCAGGAATATCAGCTAAATGTCATACTACTAAGGAAAAGAAATGGAGAGAACTGTTGAGTTTCTCTTTATATAAATGTTGAAAACACTTATGTATGCATTGGATTTTCTGATATCTACTTTAAACTAATATTGATCAGAATTCTTTTAAAGTGACATTTGGTACCTTGAAAGTGGTCCAGGAAGTCTTTATAAAATATCTTAACATTCCTTCCAGCTATGAACAGGGATTAGCGGAAAAACTGGCTGAAAGCTAATGCATGAATGAATCAGGTTATAAAATTGCCACAATCTATGAAAGTCTTCAAGAATTCAGTTTGCTTTAACTAAAAACTAATTTAACATCTACTAACTGCCAGATACTATGTTTAGGAACTAGTCACTATTAGAAGAATTAGACAATTTCATTGACCTAAAAGAACTTAAAATCTGGGAGGAAAGACTGAATTGGAAACTATATATATATAGATATATCATGGATATTCCTACATTCTAGAAAATATTACAGATAAATATACGTGTTGGGTGCAATGAACACATAACTGATTAGAGTTGAAATGGATATAAAAGAGAAGATGCAAACTCAGACTTTTAAGGATTAATAACAATTGCCTAAAGAACTATATCCTGGTATTATTTATTTATTTTTGGTTTTTGGGCCACACCTGGTGACACTCAGGGGTTACTCCTGGTTATGCACTCAGAAATCTCTTCTGACTTGGGGAAACACATGGGACACCCAGGGATCAAACTTCAGTCCGTCCTAGGTTAGACATATGCAAGGCAAACGCCCTACCACTACACCACAGTTCTGGCCTTAATATCTTGGTGTTATTTTAAAGAAATATTTTATGTGATCTAATTTTTGAAAACCATTTAATGTATGTGACTATCTTGCTTTTCATAATCTTTAAGTTAAGCAGCACTAAAGGAAAGTCTAAGATTTTAAAGAAAAGTATTTAATTATTCAAAAATTTGAAATTAAATTTTTTAATTAATCAAACTTATTTAATGTGAAGAGAAATATATTGATAAGAAATTAGTGAGCAGCTACTATCTGCCAGACTTTATGCCAGATGCTGAATCTAGAGATCTGAATTGAAGATTTAGTCTGACCTCATTATCATGTTAAACTAGATCTATGAAAAACAGCAATTCCAGTTCACATTAATAATTTAAAATTTAGGGGCCAGTGATGTGGCGCTAGAGGTAAGGTGTCTACCTTGCAAGTGCTAGCCAAGGAAAAACCGTGGTTCGATCCCCCAGCGTCCCATCTGGTCCCCCAAGTCAGGCGCGATTTCTGAGCTCATACCCAGAAGTAACCCCTGAGCATCAAACGAGTGTGGCCTAAAAAAAAAACAAAAAACAAAACAAAAACAAAACAAAACAAAACAAAATCGAAACATTTAAATTTTAAAAATATTTTGTGAGATTAGACTATCTTTGCCTCTTTACTGAGGCAGAATATCAATGGCACATCTGGGAACTACTTAATGGGAGGAAGAATCTCACCATTACTTCTCCTCTACCGTGGACACAACAGAAATCTCAACTTTAAGCTTTTGAAACAAATTTAAATTTAATCCCTGATTATATTCTCTTGCTTAAATTTATGTATAAAATTCAGTAAGTATTTTATGTTACCATGGGTAATGTCCATGGTATTAGTGCTGCTACTTGAGGGATCTTAAAGCATAACCTAGAGGAAACAAGCCAGATAATCTCAAATAAATGTTTAATTACATTCACATCCTTAGCATGATAAAGTCGTAAAGGAAAGGCACACATGCCCTGAGGGAAGGGGGATAATAAAGGGGATATAAAGAACAGACTCAGGTGAAGGTAAGTTAAGTTAGGGAGGGTCTTTAGCTGACATTTATTCTTCATGCAGAGTTTTATAATGATTGTATTGGAGTCGATTTAGAAAAGGTTATGTGTGTGTGTATATATATATATATATATATATAATATATATATAATATAGAAATATATAGAAAGAGAAAATGAGACAGTGAGATCTTAGGAAGAGGAACAGATACAGACAAAATTGATGAGGCCTGTGTGTAAGTCTGTATTTAATAATCAAAGGGAGATTGTGTAAGATGAGGCTGGAAAGATAAGCAGGTGTCTGGTCATTCAGAAAGTTGTAAAAGCCTAAGGTACATGGAAAACATTAATTAATTTTAAGTTAGAAGGTGATAAAATCATATTTTTATTATGTTGGCTTCACTGTAGCAAAGTAATTGGAAATAATTATGCATAGATATAGGGAAATCAGTTAGGGATTAGATATAGCAGTATAGAGAAACCATGATAGTGGTTAGAAATGAAACTGTAGCTTGAGAAATGAATAAGCTTCAGAGATATCAGAAGTAAAAATCTCATAGTTATAGATTATTTGGATATGGAGCAATAAATAGTACTTATACATTTCTATATTGTTCAAATGATATTCACTGAAAGAAATAGAGCTGGTAAAATAACCAAATAGGTTTAGAATGGGAGAAGATTTTGAGTTTATTTTATTATTTAGTTGCTTTACAATAATGCAGCTCTTATAAGTGGAAGATTAGTTTAATACAAACTAGATGTCAAAGGTGGGAAGCAAAACTGCATATATGCTTGTGTGCTATTAAAATATGGAAGTTCATTAGAGCTACAGTTTCGTAAAACTCACTTGGAGAGAAAAACTTAAACTGAGGTTGATAGTAAAATATTAATATTTTAAAAATAAGATGGGTCAAAAATAAGACTGAGGGAACAGAAAGTAATATAAAACAAAGCATGATAATATGAATTCTGTCATTCAAATCTGGGAGAGAACATTCTTGAGTAAGGAAGTAAACAATGGTATAGAACAGTCTGAAGAGGTCAAGTAGAATAGCAACTAAACATGCCAATTTAATCTAGTCCAATGGAGCTTAGTCATAATTAGAAATAAAAAAAAAACAAATTTAGTGGGGTGATGGGCTAGGAGCCAGTTGCAGAGGATTAAATAGACTGATGTCAATATAAATGGTTAGTGAGGCCAGAGTTTTCTGCTGAGAAATGAATCTTTAAAGGGGAGGTGAGAGTTGGATGATAAATCAAAGAGAATGCTGACCTATAGGGAAAGATTATTTTTCAAATTGAAAAAGAATTTGGGTTTATTTATTTATATAGGAGCTAAAAGAATCTACTTGAGAGAAGAGGAAGGTTTGGGAAGAAAAGGAGATAACCATCAACTATTTTGAGCAATGCAAGAAAATTATTCAGTGTAAGGCAAGAAAGAAAAAAAAAACTAAAGTGTGAGGAAGGATATTTTATTTAAATAAATCATTAGTTGATTCACCATGGGATACAGCTATATAGATGATCACAACTGAATTTGAGTCATACACTGTCCAACACCCTTCTCTTCACTCGTACACATTTTCTGCCACCAATGTCCCCAGCCTCCTCCTTTACCTCCCCTCCTCCCGACCTGCATTTGTGGCAGACATTTTTCTTTTTTCTCTATCTTCCTGGAAAAATTAATTCTTGCTAGAATAATCTGAATTAATTAGTAGAGAAAGCAATGTTATAATGAAAGAGGAGGGAATAGGTAGAAAATTGGTAGGATACAGGTAGTTTTAGGGATCATTAAGTGGGTTACATAGACAATACATAGTATGTCTATGTAGTAAAGAGGTTCTCAGTTAAAATTGAAAGAGTAATTGGAGTTCATTGACGGTCTTAATATCATTTTTTAAAATAATATTTTTTTATTTTAGCACCATGATTACAAACATGTTTGTAGTGGGGTTTCAGTTATAAAAAGAACACCCCCTTCACCAGTACAACATTCCCATCACCAAAGCCCCCATTTCTACCCTCCCCCACCTTTTGCCTGTATTCAAGAAAGGAATTCTACTTCTCTCACTCATTAATATTGTCACGTCACTTGTTAGTGTAGTTATTTTTCTAACCTAACTCAACATTCTTTGTGGTAAATGTCATATCATGAGCCAGTCTTTCCAGCCCTCATATCTCTTGTCTCTGGGCATTATTACAATAATGTTTTATTTTTCTTAAAACCCATAGATGAGTGAGACTAGTCTGTATGTATGTCTCTACATCTAACTTATTTCACTCAGCATAATAGTTTCCATGTCCATCCATGTATAGGAAAATTTCATGTCTTTATCTCTCCTGACAGTTACCTAATATTCCATTCTGTATATATGTACCACAGTTTCTTTAGCCATTCATCATTGAAAGGCATCTTAGTTGTTTCCAAATTCTGACTATTGTAAACAGTGCTGCAATGAATATAGATGTGCAGAAGGCATTTTTTGTATTGTGTTTTTGTGTTCCTAGTGTATATCCCTAAGAGTGGTATAGTTGGATCATAATGGGAGCTCAATTTCCAGTCTTATGAGGAATCTCCATATTGTTTCCCATAAATGCTGGACTATACATCATTTTCACCAACAGTAAATGAGAATTCCTTTCTCCCCACATCCCTGCCAGCACTGATTGTTCTTGTTCTCTGTGATGTGTGTCAGTCTCTGTAGCAGGAAATGGTACTTCATTATTGTTTTGATTTTCATCTCCCTGATATTAGTGATGTGGAGCACTTTTTCGTTTTTCTTTTGTTTTGAAAAGGATTCATAGTAGTTTCCTTTAAAAGGTTTGAAAGAATTTGTTAGTGAATCTATCAGGGCCTGGGCTTTTGTTTTGGGGAAGACTTTTGATCACAATTTTAATTTCCTCAGTACTGATGGGTCTATTTAGATATGATAGCTCATCCTAGTTTAACCATGGAAGATCATAAGAGTTCAATAATTTATACAATTCTTACAGGTTCTCATGTTTTGTGGCATAGAGTTGTGTTTTTTTGTTTTTTTTTGTTTTGTTTTGTTTTTGGGTCACACCCAGCAGCGCTCAGGGATTACTCCTGACTCTATGCTCAGAAATTGCTCCTGGCTCTATGCTCAGAAATTGCTCCTGGCAGGCTCAGGAGACCATATGGGATGCAGGGAGTCAAAACTCCATCCTTCTGCATGCAATGCAAATGCCCTACCTCCATGCTATTTCTCTGGCCCCTGGCATAGAGTTTCTTAGTCTCTGATTATCCTTTGAATCTGCAGTATCTGTAGTGATCTCCCCCTTACATTTCTTATACAGTATATTAAGTTTCTCTCTTTTCTTTTCTTTGTGAGCTTTGCTAGTGGTTTATCTATCTTATTTATTTTTTCAAATAGCCAACTTTTGCTTTCATTGATCTTTTGGATTGATATTTGGATTTCTACTTCATTGACTTCTTTTCTAAGCTTTATTATTTACTACTGCCTCTAATATAATTATTATATGTTACTTAGTTTTAGACAAATATTCTATTGACATTTCCTTTTTCTTATTGGGTTGGTGGTTTTCCTTTCCTTTCTTTCATAACCAAATTCTTAAATTCAACCAAATTCTCTCAAATTCAACCAAATTCTCTCCGTTCCCATTTTCATTTATCATGTTCATCGATTTCATATATTCCAACTGATTTCCCAGGAAATACTTTCAAATTTTATCAGAGTTTTAAATGCTAAAATACACATTCTTTGAAAATGCTCAATACTTCTTTCTCAAGGAATATTGACAAACTAATCGTGTTCTATTCATTTGACTTCTGTGGTACTGCTTCTTTCTGCTTCTGCTTAACTTTGTTGTGGACCAGTCTTTCCTACTTGTTCCTGCTCTCTTTTCTTCCTTTTCTTTGCTCTAGTATTATATTTTTTGGAAGACTATTCATGACTCTAATGATCACCTTCATAAAGATAAACCTAAAACTTATATCTCAAGCTATTACTCTGACATTTCTTTCCACACTTGGTATCATTCCAGACAAATTACCCAATTGTTCCTATTAGATGTCATACTAGTATCTCATATTTAATAAGTATAATGCTGAATTATCTATTGGGTTTCATTTCTTTTTTTTATGTTTGTTTTTGTTTTGAGGTCACATCCAGCGGTGCTCAGGGGTTCCTCCTGGCTCTGTGCTCAGAAATCGCTCCTGGCAAGCTCAGGGGACCATATGGGATGCCGGGATTTGAACCACCGACCTTCTGCATGAAAGGCAAATGCCTTACCTCCATGCTATCTCTCTGGCCCCAGGTTTCATTTCCTTTTTAGTAAAATGACTGCTATCATTTAGATACCAGCAGATTTTCCAAGTCTCAGTGATCATCAGAATCATCCTGGTATGCAGTACTGGAAGTTGTTAATCTAAAAAAGCTCATCAGGTGGTTGCAATGATCAGTCCTATCAGAAGCACTTTTGTAGGGAGAAGATCATCAAAATAATAGATCTGAGGACTTAGGATGTCACATTTTATTCTGTACTCTAACTTGTCTCAAACTGCCACTGATATTTTATAGCAATGTGATCCACAAAGAACTATTTTACTTCCTTAAATCTCTGTTCTATCTTTTGTAAAATAAATATCAAACCATCTATAGAAGATTATTGTCATGATGAGTAAGTGAGGTTTGATGTGTGAAATATGCGGTTTAGTGACATGGATATAACAGGACTTTTCTCATTTGCTTCTCTCCATTTCTATCCTTTCTAGTCTATTCTCCACTCAACTACCAATTGATTTTCTGTTACTGTCACTTTTATTTTGTCACTCTTCCTCATGACCTTGGTGGTTTCCCATTACCTTCAGCAATATATTCTTAGATCCCTACCCAAAGGCAAATATTTTTTTGTAAGAGCACTTTGTAATATTTAGCTATCTATAATTTCTGATTTAGTATCTTGTAGTTTAAATTTAGAAACATTTAAAAAGTATACATAGCAGTTATTAAAAAATTTGAGTTGAATCTTCTTATTAAAAAATACTAAAAAATTAGTAATGCTTTTTCCTGTTAGTTCACAAACATATTGGCCCTTTGTAAGTGAAAACTATACTCATAAAAAAGACATTGAAAATAGAGACCTGGCACAATGCCACTATGCTGTACATGTTATTAAATATATTAAATACTTCACATACATATGCTTTTCTGTCAGCAACTTCCTGATCCTGAGCATTCAGCCAGTTCTATCCTGGCATTAAAATGACATCCTCAGTAAGCTGTAAATGATTGATTTCAGATCAGCCTCTGAGTTGATAGCAATAAGAGAGAGGGGGGGATAGGAAGAGGGAGGGAGAGAGAGAGAAAGTATAAAAATGTTGAATGCTTGTAGGATTCAAGGAAAGCAGCAAAACTAACATAAATGTATTACTAGTGTAATACAAACCTACATTGGCCATGTGCTAGAGCAACTACCTACAAGCTGTGTTATTATTCAGGCCCCACTAGTGTGGTTTTATTGTGATGGGAACTTATACTTCATGTGGGTGATTTACTTTTTATACCTACAGAAACATCCTCACTTTGTTTTCTCTAATTCCCCTTAATGCTGAGGATTGAAAAGTAGTGATTTTATACTTGAGGGGTAAAATGTAGTTTGCTATCTCCAGACAGATACCAGAACCCTAAAAGAGAAGTTAATATTTGGAAGCTATTTTTAAATATTTCTATTCTAAATAAATTTTAACTATTGAAGGCTGACAGGAAAACTGGGGGCATTGCTGGCAGGAAATGTACACTGGTTAATATTATTGTACACTGACTGTAATTCAATTATAAACAACCTTATTTGTGATAAAAAACAACTATATTAGGAAGAATCTTGTAACTATAGTGTCTAATTAAAAAAAGTTTCAAGAGATCATAAATATTTCCATTAGAACCTTGATTGAGATTATATTGATTCTCTAGATTGCTTTGGGTAGTATAATATTGTAGCAATATTGTCTCTTAATTCATGAGCATGAAGTAATTTTTCATTTGTTAGCCTTTATGGTTTATAAGTAAAATTCTTTATATTTTTAAATATGTCTTTTAATTCTGGGAAAGCCACAATAATAATGTTATGGAAGTTCTTCAAAACATTAATATAGGACTACCAGTGATCTAACAATCTTATTTCCAAGAGCTTATCCAAGTTAGTTTAAATAAGGATCTCAAAGAAATATAAGTAGTCCCATGTTCCTTCAAAATTATATTCAAGATGTAGAAAAAAAACTAATTGTCCACTGACAGATGAATAAGCAAATAAAATGAGCATACTTAAGATTTACAGCAGATTTTTCACAAGCAATCTACCAGGCCCAAGAGGAGATGTTGGGATAGTGTTTAAGAAGATAACAACAACATAACACAATAGAATTAATGTCTCACCAAATATTCTCACCCAGTCAGATTCTCATTCAGGTTTGAAGGAACAATACACAACATTGATAGATCACAACTAAAAAGCTTTAGAGATTCAAAATCAATGTTAGAAAAGGAACTGAAGGGCTGGAGCAGTAGCTCAGCGGTAGGGCTTTTGCCTTGCATTTGGCTGATCTAGGCCAGACCAATTTCTGAGTGCATAGCCAGGAGTAAATCCCGAGCATCACTGGTTGTCGCGCAAAAAAAAAAAAAAAAAAAAAAAAAAAAAAAAAAAAAAAAAAAAAAAAAAAAAAAAAAAAAAAAAAAAAAAAAAAAAAAAAAAAAAAAAAAAAAAAAAAAAAAAAAAAAAAAAAAAAAAAAAAAAAAAAAAAAAAAAAAAAAAAAAAAGCAAAAGAAAAGAAAAAAAAGGAACTGAAAGGTTACTTTAAGACAAGATAAACCCCACAAATACAGTAAACTTCTAGAAAAATATGACACAAAATTTCATGAGAATAATCACTCTTATTTTTATGAATTAAATGCATGAATCAAGTGACACTGAGTGGAAAAATGGATCAAAAATTGAATCCAACTATATGTTGCAGGCAAGAAATGAATTTGAATAGTTAAAGCAAAAAGAGACTCCAAGTCAAAGGTTGGAAAATTATCCTTTAAACAAACAACTGACTTAAAATGCTTAGGTGGCCAAAAGGATATCAGAAAAATAGACTTCAGATTTTTTAAAAGCATTATAAAACAGAGTGTCATTTTTTTTTAATAATCAAGGGATAGGTGCATCAGGAAGAAATCATAGTCCTAATCATATATGCACCAAATGTGGAATGAATAAAATACTTACATGCTAATAGTCCTGAAGAAAGACATCAACGGCAATGCATTAATTGTTTGAGACTTCAAATGCTGTCACCTTTCCATAGCTCAACCAAGCTAAAACTCAAGAGTGATATATGGGTGTTGAAGAAATAAATGGAAAAGAGAAGCTTAGTAGATTTATTCTAAAAAAGCTGAATACACATTCTTCTCCAATGCACACGGGACAGACTGTTGAATGGTGGATGATGTGTTGCACAATCCCCAGAGAGGAAGAAGGATTCCTATGCCCCTATCCAGGTAGGACAAGAGACACAGGTCCACACACAGTTGGGAAGATATAGTAGGCTATAAAACTAACCGCAAACTGTTCACCCACAAGCGAGTTGTTCCGCCATATGAAACCAGGAGACAAATGTGAGCCCCTCTTCCAGGCAGCCTGAGTAACCTTTATTGGGATAAACAAAGCTCATATCCAAGGGAGGGGAAACAGCCAAATGAGGAAGCAAAGGGGAAACACCTTTTAATAGGAAAATCAAAGGAACCAATTGAGAGATATCTAATTAGAAGGCAATATGATGACCAATACAAAGGCCATGTGATCTATGCTAGGCCATAAAACATACCTTCATGAAATCAAGAGGATGGACCTTGTATCAACTCTCTTCTCAGACCAGGATGCACTGACAATAAAAGTGAATTACAAACAGAAACACAGAAATAACTTTCACACATGGAAATTAAACAGCTCACTACTGAAGAATCAATGGGTAAGAGAGGAAATAAAAATATTCCTAGAAGTGAGAAAGAAAACATGAATTATCAAAATTTGTGGGACACAGCAAAAGTGGTATTAGGAGGAAAATGTATAGCATTAAAAGTATTTAACAGAAAAGAAGAAAAGGGCTAAATAGACAATTTACAGGTACAACTTAAGAAACTGGTAAATGACTAACAGAAAGTGCTAAAAGCAGGCAGAAGTAGAAAATAATAAAACTTAGAGCAAAAATGAATGAACTGGACACCCAATAAGCAATCCAAAATATCAAAGAAAGCAAGAGTTGGTTCTTTTTAAAAAATAAACAAGATTGATAAACCATCAGCAATATTTATAAGAAATGAGAGGAGAGAAACTTAATCAATCTAATCATAAATGAAAGAGGGAATGTCACTATAGATAGTACAGACATTTAAAGGATGATCATAGGTTACTTTGAATATTTTTATTCCACAAAATGTGAGAACCTGGAAGATATGAATAATTTCTTACAGTCCTGTAATTTCCTGGGGTTGACCCAAGATTATGTGAAATACCTGAATAGATCTATTAATACTAAAGAAACTAAAATGGTAATAAAAAAGCTTCCTAAAAACCAATAGCCCAGCCAGTCTCAGATGATTTTACTAGTGAATTCTTTCAAACTGTAAAGAGAACTTACTGCCAATACTTTTCAAGTTCTTCCAGAAAATTGAAGAAACAGAAACACTTCAAATAGTTTCTATGAAGCTAAGATCACCATAAAACCAAAAGCAAAATAGAGACACCTCAAAAAAATCATGGGCCAAAATTCTTGATGAACACAGATACAAAGATCCTCAACAAAAAACTAGCAATAAGAATCAAACAGTTCATCAAGAAGGTCATATACCTTCTAACAAGGTATTTATTTTTCCTTCATTAAAAAGGTGAAAGATCTATGCAAAATAAAATATAAATCTTACTTTAAGAACTAGTAGTGGACACAAAGAAATGGAAATATATCTCTGCTTATGGATAGGGAGGTTTAACATAATTAAAATAGCAGTACTTTACAAAGCATTGCACTGATTTAATGAAGTTTTTATAAGGATACTGATGACATATCTAAAATATAGACCAAAAACTCCTTAAATAGACATGGAAAAATAAACCTCCACAAATAGCTATAGCAATTTGTGGGAAAAAGAAAGATAGGAGGCATCAGTTTCTCCAACTTCAAACTGTGATATAAAGCAGTATTCATTAAAAAGGCATGGTATTGATATAAAGACAAACCCTCAAATAAATAGAATAGACTTGTATATTCTGAAACTGAACTTCAGGTATATGCTAAATTAATCTTTGACAAAGGAGCAAGAAATACAAAATGAAGGGAAGGTTCTTCAAAGAGTGGTACAGGGGGAAACTTGTCATCTATATCATTCTTTAAGAAAGGCTGCTTATATAATTTGATATGTTAGGCAAATTAAATCTATCTCTTAAGATGATGGAAGGTCTTCATTCATTGTTTATAAATCAATATACATACTCATTGAAATGTACATACTCTGAAAAAATAAGAATAAAGTATGAGAAGCCACTTAGATTCCTTTAATGGGAAATATTTCACTCCATGATGTACTCAATGAGTACATCAAAACATTTCCAACCAGACTCTTCTTGATTAATATTTAATTAGTTTATAGTTCTAAAACTAATTTTATAATAACAATAATAATATACAATGAATGCACTGATGTATACTCATGTACAGCAAATTTTTGCTAAATGTCTAAATCTTTCCATTTAACAAAATGTTAGATGAAAAGTTTCTCAATGCAGGTATGTCTTTTAAAATACTTTTGATACATATTTCTAATGATTTGAACAAAGGCAGATGCCAGATCACAAAGGACCTTGTAAGTCATTAAACGCGTTCGAAATTTAATGTATGAACAAGAGTGAACTAGTGAATTATTTACAGGAATGAGACATTGTCAGACTTGAATTTTATATAGCTGTATTGGTCAGGGTTCAGCAGCAGACAACAAAACACTCTCTAGCCAGTTTTAGCAGAAAGGGATTTATTACAGGGTATTAAGGAGCTTACAGATTTGTTGGAAGGTCTGGAGAAACTGGCTCTTGTCTGAGCCTCCAGAAACAACAATTGCACAAATCACATTGTTATGTTAGTCTGACAGAGAATTGCATTGTTAGTGATCACCAACTTGCTTCTACTCAAGACCACACAGTCTTGACTACACTATAGATACTGGGTAAAGTACTGCTACTGCTTCTTCATTGAACTCGACAACCAGGCTGTTAGCATCAGCTGAAGATCATAGTATTTCCCCCCCCACCCCTCCAAATTTGGTTACACTTCAGAATCACCTGGAATGCAGCACAAATGTACTTACGTTTGGTCAGTGCCAGCCAAGGCTATATTTAATTGATCTGGAAGTGGGCCAAAACATAGTATTAAAAGTAAAACAAATTCTCTTGGTGATGCTTGTGCAAAGGTTAGAAGCAGTTTACAAAGATCTCCATTAATGTTGCAGCAGGATAACCAATTTGTTTCCTTGTTAGAGCTTCTCAATGAACCCTGTGACTGTCACTTCATCATATTTAACTTCTATCCTTTAACCTGGAGTATGGTTCTGCTTCGAAAGCTTGCATTGGCAAACAAAGTTTAAAGGTAAATTGTGAAATGCAGTTCTCTGGCATGTCAACACTGAGACTGAAGTGATATTAACAGAGATCATATGCATATTTTTCAAAATAATTTAATGTGACTATGATGAAGGATATTAACACAAATACCACAATATTTTATGTGAGAAGAACAGTGAGAAAGGGAGTAGAAACCTTTGTTATAATGTGTGGCATAACTGAACAAGGCTGTATTTAGGATACTGAATTTGAGAAAGGGTTGAGTAGACTCTGTAGAATTATGGTTATGAAATTATGGTTATGGAACCAGTGATTTTAGACTTTGAAGATGTGAGTTGAG
>PVKC010005675.1:0-32665 GCA_004027635.1 Crocidura indochinensis | reverse complement strand
ACTGGTCTCCACTTAGCAGCTTGTTGTAGGTCGTGTATCTATTCTGTTTGGTGTTCCAGTCTGATCATTTTTTATTTACACTGCATGGTCATATGACTGGCCCTGGTAACTTTCTTTTCTCCCCTCAATTTATGAGTCTGAATGCTTCAAGTTGTGCTATTCTGTTTGAGATAAAAAGATTAAGAAAAGGAGAAGGGAAAATTTGGTATCAACTACTAAAAGCAAATGAAATTTTAAAATCACCGAATAATATCCACAAGAGTGAAAAAAAAAAGGTGGAAGAAAAAAGAGAAGGAAAATAATATCAAAAACAGATAAAAATAAATAAAACAAAACAAAACCAGTAAAAGGAATAATGGAGTGGCAGGGTTTGGTGTTACCCTTTTTTTTTTCATGCTTTCTTATGTGACTGCTATTCCTCTTTGATATACACAAGACAGAGTTGTTGAGGTGTGCTTGCCCCTGATGTATCATAGGACACTTGCTGTTTCTTTTCCTTGCTTTGATTGCAAGCTCGCAATTTGAACTTGCTGTTGTTTTTCTCTCGATGTCCTCTACCTAGAATTGTATTTGACATGCCAGAAGTATACAATATTGTTGAAGGAAAAAGAAGCGTTTTATGTTTATTTTTCATACATATTTTAATTATATTAATTCTCTGAGTATTCCTTTTGCTGTGTTTTATAGCATTGTGAGGCAGATATTGAACAAATTGGGTCTTGTTCATATATTTCAATTGAACCCTCCAGCAAGGTACCAATCAATATCTGGACATTTCTTCCTTCTTAAAGAAGAGTGAGTATAGAACTCAAAGAATTAATATTATAATAAACTTGACAATAACAGGCAGTAATTTTAACAGTAATATACTTCTAGTTGTTATCAGTCAAATAGTAGTAGAACCCATGGGACTCACCAAGTTACTTTTTGTACAATACTTATTTAAATCTACTATTAGAATTATAAAAACATAAATGAGAACATGTTTTTCTAATGAGACAATTTTCTAAGTTTGTATATAATTGAGGTATGACCAAAGGGCTCAGTAAATGTTACATTTTTAAGAGAATTTTGGAAAATAAAATCTGACACCGAGCCATAAAATTTCCATGATAATGACATACATTGAACTATAAATTAGACCAATTACTTTTATATTGGTTCCTGCAGGCAGAAATTTCAGTAGTAAAGTCAACTTGACTTTTTGACCACTGACCCACAGAATGGTAAAACTGCCATGCCCTGAGTAATCTAGTTAGCCCAACAAAGTCTGGCATCTTAACAAGCACAAACTAGTTACTCAAACCAGTCTTCAGTGTAACATTCAAATGATTACTCTGTGCAGTCCCTGAGGTATTCATTACAGACAAAATTGCTCTTGTTGCCTTGCATACAAGCTGAGTTTTCAATGGGAAATGAAAGGATGCCTGGAAAAATAGGCCACCTAATTAAGTTAAACTACTCTAGCATTTGGCTTGACATCTTCATTACTCAAAATTAAAAAGATGCTTCACTTGAGCACACAAGTTACTATTGTTTATGTTGTTTTCTTCCTAAATTGGCTTCTCACATGGAAGTCAGTTTTTCAGAATTATATCTTGAAATAGCTCACATATTTCTTACAGTTTATAAAAATGTCTTAATAGCTTTGTGAATATTGAATATAGGCGCTATACAAATCTATATCTTAGGGTTTTCATGATAAAACACAAATCCGACTTTTAGCTTATGTTTTTAAGTATTCACATATCACTTGGATAAAACTTTAGGTGACTTTATATATGCCCAGACTTTTTTTTTAATTGATATTGGGTTTTTTTTTTGGTTTGGGTATTGACTCTGGTAGCAAGACATGTTTATTTACACGAGAAATATGAATTCCTTTAAAAAATAACCTTAAGTTGACCTTAAAATTTAAGCTGACATTCATTTGTCCAGTAGAAGTATTTTATAACAACCTCTCTAACAGCTATTTTTGGAACATTTAAAACATAAACAAATGTAGAGCATACCATCTCCTGATTGCCAGTTCCTACTCATTGACACTAATGAGGCTGCTGACAGGTTAAATGTTGTGTATCATATACATTTCCAAGCTGTGGGATTTGTGAATATAAGACTCATTTTTTATTTCAGAAAATGAATGTGTATTGCTGAATGTGCTGAGAATGTTATTATAATTATCTAATAGTATGTTTTTTCAAACATTAGGAAAATGCACTTCAGTGATAAAAAATTATCTGAATGGAATAGCTTTAATGGTAAAAATAGGTTGTCGGAGTATTAAGCTCCATTTGAAGATGGTTTGCACAGTGGGCAGCTATCTTTGTTTGTTTGTTTGTTTTTGTTTTCGTTTTGGGGTCAGATCCGGCAGTGCTCAGGGGTTACTCCTGGCTCTATGCTCAGAAATTGCTCCTGGCAGGCTCAAGGGACCATATGGGATGCCAGGATTCAAACCACCATCCTTCTGCATGTAAGGCAAATGCCCTACCTCTATGCTATCTCTCCGGCCCCAGTGGGCAGCTATCTTATGATACCTCGACATTTAGGCAATGGATATTTTGGATATTTTTAGTGTGAACTTTTTTCCTGACAAATTTTGCAGTGTATAAATTCTAGATCCTACCTCTGTGCTCATTACGATAAACTTGTCATTTAATATAAACTAAAATATAGGCAAGTCTCAGGTTATGAATATGTTGAATATAAATCATTGTCTATCTTAATACCATGTACAAGACCTTTAAAATTGTTCTGAACAAACACTCAAATCTTAATACGCCAATCTGTTAAGTAGAAGTAACTTTGCCCATTTTTAGTATAATATTAAAGGTTTGGAAACGCTGAGGTTATTTTTCCACCCATCTTGAGAGACCTCCTCCTTTGTATTCTCATCCACCATACTGGATACCTTTAAAAAAGTGTCAAGTTTCCTATACTAGTTTCAGTTCCTCAGTTTTGGAACAGACTTAGCTACTCTTCCCAGAAACACAAGTTTCACTTAGTCTATATCTATGTATGTATATTAAATATACATATATATAGGTTTTGGGACCACATTCAGTGATGCTCAGGGTTTACTCCTGGCTCTGTGTTCATCAATCACTCCTGGCACTTGGGGAACTATAATGGGATGCCAGGAATCAAACCTAGGTTAGCCACGTTCAAGGCAAGTGTCCTACTCGGTCTATCACTCCAACCTCTAGTCTTTATATTCTTATTTCTTTCCTTTGTCCTACGTTTGTTTCTAGTCCATGTTATTTCGTTATGTCATAGTTGAAATATAAAATTTTATGACAATAACCTGAATAATCTGAAATTAATTGGTGGCTGTCTCTTAAAATGCTTTGTATACATTGCTTGATGCATGTAAGTTATGATAATTGATCCCATTGCTTGAAAAGTCAGACAAGTTACTTCATACTCTCAGCATTAAATTATTCAATTGGAATAACTTGGTCTGAAGCTGAAGAGTTCTGACTGTCAGAACTTGACACCAATAATGATGGCTTCTCTGCATGAAACTAAGCCTCCCTCCCAGTCTTCTCTAGGAGGCCCTCTTTCAAAGCCAGCTGAACCTATTATAACCTCTGTTTTTTTTTTTTTAATTCAAAAAAGTAAAATGACCTTGGAAAGAAAGGGATGGGGGCAGGCAGTAAGATTGCAGGAATATGACAGAGTTTAGCTGTTATTCAGAAGTTGCCTTTAGTGATTCCTGGCCTCATCAACACTATAACTACATCAATACTATGTTTATTTCTTATGATCTAATGCCAGCTAAATTTATTGCTTATCAAAGATGATAGTAAGTTTTAGCAGAAATCTTCAGCTGAGTTGGAAGCCTACATTAGTTCTCTTGTGTTTCTAATATAATGAAAAAATTAGATCCATAATAATAAAATAAAATAATAGTATCTGTTGGGCTAGAGAGATAATATGGAGATAGGGCATTTGTCTTGCATGTAGAAGGACGGTCGTTCGAATTCCATCATCCCATATGGTCCCCTGAGTCTGCCAGGAGCTATTTCTGAGCATAGAGCCAGGAGTAATCCCTGAGCACTGCCAGGTGTGAGCCTCCCCGCAAAAAATAATAGTATCTGTTAATTGGCAGCTACTTGTGCCTGGCAAGTAGATAAGCAATGGCTTTGCTACATGCTCCTTTATAGTCCTTCATACATACTCCTTACATGCTCTTTCTCATATTTCAACGGGGATAAGAAAAGGTAAGAAAAAGAGTAAGTGGCACAAATGAGGTAAAGAAGGCAAATATCAAAGCTTAGATTCTGACCTAGAATGTCCCAGTATCCAACTTAGATGATTGTCTTTATCAGTGAGGCTCCATTTTATTATATATTTTTCCTTGTTAGTCTTTTGTTTATAATTTTTATTGAGGCCAATGTGAATTTCAAGTCTTTCACATTTGTATTTCAGACACATAGTGATAGTGAATTAGGGCAATTCTCACCACTTGTTTTGACCTCCCTCAGGCCTAGTTCCCAGCATACCTTCCATACTTCCACCCTTAGCCCCCTGGACTGCTACTGTAACAAGTCCATTTGTATATAGCTTGTTGTAGTTTGAGTTTCTTGATTCTATTGTCATTGACTTTGGTTTGGGTATCTAAGTTTGACCATTTTTTCTTTCCACTCAAAGCTCCTGAGATAGCTTAGCCCCTGAGTCCCACCCACTTTTTTTTTCTCAGTTTGTAGGAAGACATAGAAATATGAGGCAGAACAAGATGATTAATTTTTCATGGTTCTGTTTAAAAATAAAAGTGGACAGGAGCCCCTGTCAAGAAGTTAAAAATAACAATAAAAAGAATAGTGATAGCACATTGAATAGGGCATGTACCATGCGTGCAGTCAACCTGGGTTCAATCCCCAGCATCCCATATAGTCATCAAGTCTTCCAGTAATAACTTCTGAGAGCATATCCAGGAGTAAAGTAACCCTTGAGTGCTGCAGGTGTAGACTAAAAACCAAATATATATATAAATCTTAAATTTTACATTTCTGTAAATGTTATTGTACTCAATGTTTACTATTGTTGAGACTGTGTCAATGTGTTACACATAGGAGAATGCTCTATAAAACTTTTCTAGAGCAAATAATATTAGAGATATGTAACCAACAATACCTACAATATTGGTAATTTCATATTTAATGGTGTCTTTATTCAAACACTACAATCTGTAAAATGATGAGATATTCATTTGTGGTTTCTAGTTTCTTTTATCTCAAGCTATGCTTTCTTCTTTTCATTCTTTATTAACTCTTTCCATTAGTGTTGTACCCTTTCATCTATATTTTTAATTATTTTACATTTAAGTTCAGGACATTTCTCACACTGGTAGTTTTTATTTTTTTTATTTTTTATAAGTTTACCATACCATAGATATTTCCATTAAAATTTCTCACTCCTCCTGCCACAGAGAATCAGTAGATGGGAAGTGTTATCTTCATGAAACTGGGGAAATTGTCTCTCTTTTTTCAGCCTCATATTTTCTCTTCAACTGTTTTAGCATAAGTGCTTTTGATCTCAAAGACTTTAGAAAACATGACCAACTCAACAATCTTGGGATACACTTGTTCAAGTGAATGAGTATGATACATAGCATCTATCCATTTCTGACCCCTCTATTCAGTAGTCAAAAGTATGAACTTGGCCTGTCTATTTCATTCCAGTATTCTAGTATTCTAATCTTCCTTCTTTATGAAGTAGTTGTTGAAGAATATTGTTTATGACTAGTTTTGATTTTTTGACAGAGAGAAAAATAAAAAGTAGTTTCATAGTGTCATATAGTTGTATTTAGTTTTCTTTAAATACATATAAATAATAATAGGCCAGCAAAAAATGATCTCAACTCTGCCCTGTTGGCCTATATATGATTTAACAAATAGATCCTGACCATGAACAAACTTTTATTTAACATGGGTTAAAATTAGTAAAAATCAGTGGCTATATATGTTTAATAATTTGCTAGCCTCTTTTTTTATTTGGAGGCCACACCCACAGTGTTCAGGGCTTAATCCTTAGTCTACACTTACAGAACACTCTTGGTGAGCTTGGGGGATCATATGGAGTGTGGGGGGATAAAACCTAGGTCTTTCTTTCGTAAAGCAAGTTCACTGTATCATTTCTCTACCTCAGCTATACATTTTTAGAAATTATACATGTAAAGCCATTGCATTTTATACATCAATAAATGTAAGATTCTATATAATGATTACACAAGTTATTATTCTATCATACTAGTTCTATATATTGCAATCATTTACCTTCCTAGGGTCTTATTTTCCTTATATCTAACATGGATTCATACTCTCTAAGGATTATTTTTTTTCTCAAGCAATTTTTCTGGAATTTTTTGAGCATAACTATGGAATACCAGAATATCTTTCTGTAGAAAAATAATAAACTCTCTTAATATTTGTATGTAGGGAAATGATAGAATAAATTATAGAACAAGCTGGCAATGATATGCAGCCATCTAAATAATAATGGACATGATATCATCATGCAAATTTATTCATCATCTTTTAATATGATTAACATACATGATAACATAATAATAATGCAGATAATATTTATTGACTTCTTATAAACTAGTATACCACTCAAATTATTTACTTTATTTCATTTATGTAACTTAAACCTGATTCCCTCTTTTGTAAATTTGGAAGTCATACCCAAGAAGAATATAGTAACTAGATATATTAATAGGAGAGCTGAGATTTTTTATGGAATATTTCTAGCTCTGAAGCCAACTTTATGACCTGAATTCATGATCAAAATAAAATTATTAAAATAATAAAACCAATACATACAAAAAATCTAAAGGACCAAATTTAAATAAAAATCCAAAGTGCAAAAGAACTTAACATATACATTAAAAAGAACTTTAATACACATGGGGTCAGAATGAGAGTACAGCGGGTGAGTAGGACACTTCCCTTGCACATAACTAACCTAGATTTAATCTCATAAAATTCCCCCAAGTACTGCCAAGAGTAATTCCTCAGCATTACCAGTTGATGTTCTAAACAAAACAAAACAAAACAAAGAAGAAGAAGAAGAAGAAGAAGAAGAAGAAGAAGAAGAAGAAGAAGAAGAAGAAGAAGAAGAAGAAGAAGAAGAAGAAGAAGAAGAAAAAGATGTATGTGGTTTACAGTACTTTCATTTTCTTAAGTGATGGGATTGAGTGTAGTAAATTTTTTGCTTTTTTTCTTTTATGGAGGGGTCTGGTTTTATAGATTGTATAAATTATGTTAAAAAAAATCAGGGCTGAAGCGGTAGTGCAGTGGTAGAGCATTTGTCCTGCATGAGGCTGACCTTGATGGACCTTTCTTCAATCCCACAGCACCCTGTATGGTCCCCCAAGCCAGTAGCATTTTCTTAGTGCATAGCCAGGAGTAAGCCCTGAGCGTCACTGAATGTGGCAAAAAATAAAATTAAATTAAAGAATCTCACAGCATATGTATTTAGTGTAAAATATGAAACATGAAAAGTAAAAATTATGACAATGGCATTTAGAGTTGAAATTGTATGATCAATTCAGGATTATAGTTGAATTGACTAAGGAGCTCCAGGTTTGAGGCATAGCATGCCATGGGTCCCCAAGCACTATCAGGTGTGTTCCCACCTGAAAAAAAATTATGATAGACAGTAAAATTAAATTGCAAGTTTACTTGCTGATAGAACTGGAAGAATATTCTTGGGCCCTAGCTAGACAGTTAAAAGTAGCTTCTGCCATTCAATCTGTTCTTCCTAATCATGGTGGTGTGGGTATATACTGTGGATTGTGGGGACAACATAATTTGTTTCCCAGAATCCTATTAGTAAATCAAAGTGAAAGAAAGGCTCTTCTGATAGTTACTAACAACACCTGGTTTGATATATTCCTTAAAATTATTTCTTGGTTGGCACCCGGGAGATAGCATGGAGGTAAAGCGTTTGCCTTTCATGCAAAAGGTCATCGGTTCGAATCCCGGTGTCCTATATGGTCCCCCGTGCCTGCCAGGAGCAATTTCTGAGTATGGAGCTAGGAGTAACCCCTGAGCACTACCAGGTGTGACCCAAAAACAAAAACAAAAAAAAGTATTTCTTGGAGACTAATGAAGGTTATTAAATAATACAGAGAAGAAACAAATTTCTTTCATTTCTGTATCATATATTAATTATGGTAGGAGAAATGCCTACCTGGAAGTGCTGAGAACTTTTCTGTGAGTCTATGGAATAGTGGCCCTAGCACGCACTTTGTTTCACAAAATTGTTGGGATTATCTTGTTCCCCATTTTCCAGTAGATTTGATTCCTCATAGCTCTGTCCTATCAAACATACCTTGGCGGTTAAGGCTTCCTCAGTCTTGGGATCAGGAGAAGCCAATGCCAAACATTCTCTTGGACCACATTGGAACTAATCTCGTTCAGGCTCTGAATATACTAACTTTTTGTTTTGTTCTGTTCTGTTTTGCTTTGCTTTGCTTTTTGGGCCACATCCTGTCATGCTCAGGCCTTGCTCCTGGTTATGCACACAGAAATCTCTCCTGGCTTAGAGGCACTATCTGGAATGCCTGGGATCAAACCCAGGTCCATCCTGGGTCAAGTACATTCAAGGCAAACACCCTACTTCTGTGTTATCATTCAGGTCCCAAATACTAACATTTTTATAATTAAACAACATGCTCCTCTTCTAGTACTTAATATTTTTTTTGTGAGTTTGTCTTGTTTGTTTGTTTTGGAAGAAGAGCATAATTTAATGGAGTTCAGGGAACTGTGCTATGCCAATTACTGCATGGCTCTCAGGACACTACTAGGATCCTGAGATCCTGGTGTATACAGATCCAGAGTGTATATACTCTGCCCATTGAGCTATCTTTCTAGTTCCCCCAAAAAGTCTTAAATTGAGTATATAACTCAAAAGTTTGTTTTGATTGGTGAACGTCTTAAAATTAAGACTTGCTCATTGAACCTCAGTGCTATCACTGTTTGGTTTTATTTATTGATTGTTTTTGTAGCCCTCCATATATTTTTATAGTTTTTCTGAATAAGTTTCTGAACTTTCTACTCCACTATCAAGAAGGCAAATATACTTTATAACCATCCCTTCCTCAAATAACTTCACGTAATTCCTCTTTGGCAAACAGATGTCTTTTAGCTTGGCACTTGGAATATTGCTCGTTAGTGGGAAACTATATTCTTATAACCGTTTTTACATTCTTTGTTACAAATTGTGACTTGTAGTGTTTTATATTGTAAATTACACTTTACAAGATAGGTTACCCCCGGTAGGTACACAAATGTTTCTGTGGCAAATAAAACATTCATTACCTGTACTTAGCACAGACTATGAAAGTGAATGAGTCCATATAAAATAAATGCTGTTTCTAGCAAAAGTTGCATTTTGATAACTGTTGCTTGAAAAATTAGTACATTGTGTGTTTTTAAATGAAGATGATTTATTGCTATTGTCTAACATGTGAAGAAAGACAAAAAAATGTTTGCAGGATCATTGGTTTGAGCACATCAGTGGCACTGTTGGACAATTCTTGCTGAGTGTTAAGATGATTTATGTAATAGAGCGAAGCTTTCCACAGTAATACATTACAGTCCGGAGCTATCAACCAACCCTTGTTCATGCAGAGACAAAAGAATCTGAAAAATACATATTTCTAAAAGTCTTCTTAAAAGAAATCAGCGATAATGTTGAAATGGCTTAAACTCTTTCTGTACAAATCATCAGTACATACAGTATATAAACTTCTGAAAATATACATAGTCAGTTTTTTATTTTTCTAATGAAATACTGAGTTTACTTTGCTTTTTCTTCAGTTCTTTCAAACATGCAATGAAAATGTTCAGTAATAGAAGATGAAATATGTATAAACATTGAAATTTTTATCCTGAATGTTCAGGAATTATGTTACAGATTTAAAATGAAGGCATTCTGTATATGTTTGATGGTAGTGCTATTTATTTATCTTTCAATAAAGATCTATATGAGAAACATATTTTACAATGTTATAACCATAGCCATATTTTAGTGTGTGCATGATTGCATGAAGCCATCATATAATTTAAAGATATGTACAAGATGGTATCTTTTGAATTTTTCTGAGTTATGGGATTTCTTGTCACCAAAGATTGAGTGCTCAGTATAATGATTGCAATATGTGGACAGAGACCCACAAATAATAAGACTATTCTGGTGGAAAAGCTGGATTTCTAAAAGAGTAGTTAAAGCAAAACCCAGAATAGATTTCTCCTTATTTGTTTCTGGTCAGCATATTTTAACACTCTATCTAGACAGTATGAAAATATGAATTCTCTGTTGTCAAAAGAAAAAATCACCCTAATTAACTTTCTACTTCCAGAGGTAATAAGGTACAATAAATATAATAAAAATGAACAAGTTGTAGCAGAAGGAAATATGGATTGCAGAAAGAGAAAATAGTAGAAACAGGAAATAGTTCATGGACTATGTAAACAATGTAAGTATGTAATTAAACAGATAGAAAAATATCTAGTAATCAGGTGAGATCTTTTCATTGAAATGGGGACTATAGCAAATGAACTTGGAAAAGAACAAAGTCATTTTTGAAATGACTCAAACATAAATAATTTGTTTCTCACCAAAGTGGCTGATAGCACCCCAGACCCAGGCATTGAAATAAGTCAGGGGAGGTAGTATCCACTGGTGCAATTCAGGGCAAAGGGTTGCTTTATTTCTTCAGGTATAGAAGGTGTATTTCCAGAAGTAGAAGAGAAGTGTTTTTTTTTTAAACAGGACAGTATACTCAATAAATTTGGAAACCTCATATGTAAAGAGACCAAATCAAAACAGACCAGATGTTTCTCCTTTTACTTTTCTGACTTAGTTGCTGGATTCCAGTCTATACAAATATCTATCTGATTGTTAATTTGAACCCTTGGCCAAGTATCTCCTAGGTACTGTAGATTTTCCAAAAAAAAAAAAAATCTAAATAAAAGTATACTCCTTGCTGTAAACTTACACTGAAATTCTGGTTTATAAATTTATTTCCCTTTCACCAGGGTAACTTACCTGGCAAGTGACAAATTATCAAGAACTGATCTCACTGTTTTCTACCTGCTATGGAGTTGTCTGAAATAGCAAAATTGTGGCACTTAATTTTCTTGACAAATAAAACCCATTCCACAATAATCCATTGCAATGTCAAAATTGTCATTTATCAGAAAATTTCTGTCCAGAATACTTACTATAAATGCTTTTTTTTTTTACCTAATTTTTGCTTTCATTGTACTTAAAATGAAAATCCCACAAAATTTTGAGAGTGAAGCTTAAGTACATTGATAAATACTTAAAAAAAAAACTGAATGCAGTTTCTGGATGCAGAACCTTAATTTTTTTCAGCATAACCTGAGGCATTCTTAGAACTCTGTATGAAGCACAGCAAACATTCTCAGCCAGTTAAATCTATCTCCTTCTCAGAGAAAGGTCTATCACTTTATACACTAAATATGCAAATATTAATGGTTAAGCATTTTAGAAAATTGCTTAAAAGTTAATGAATCTATTTTGAACTATAAAAATACCTATTTTTGAGAATATAATATTTGGAATCTACTACTTTTATTACTCGTATAGGCTACATGTGAGCTTGAAAATATAATATTTCTAAATTAACTGGGTCTTGTGATATGCAGTCAACTCCATCTGCTTTATCTGACACTTGATTTCTGCTCCTTAGACAGTGACACACACTGTCCCTACATTAAAATATAATGAGATGCTTTAATATAGGCCAACATCAATGATCGTACAAAAGTCTTCATGTCTATAACTAAAACTAGTACTAGGTCAGGAAGATGAAGTCTATAGTACCTAGTTAAATAATAATTATAAAATACAATTAAATTATTAAATAGCATTAAATAATAATATTATTGAACATTAATATTATGAATAACTAATAATTAGTATTAAATAATTATCAGTACATAGTTAAAAATAATTTTGAGTTCTTATGAGTAATTTGGATTATGTCGTACGGTTATAGTTAAAAGCAAATTGCACACTTATTTGTTTCCATTTTATCTGTTTGCAACGCGAAGATTCAGAAAACAAGTACTGGTATAACTTTCATATCCAGACTCCCAAGTACTTTTTCTCCATTTATGTAGATGTTTATCATTGACTTCTCTTTCCATGAGTGAAGGGTAGTCTCGGAGCATTGACTCCCATTAAGATTCTGATCTCGGGGCCCGGGAGATAGCATGGAGGTTAGGCGTTTGCCTTTCATGCAAAAGGTCATCGGTTCGAATCCCGGTGCCCCATATGGTCCCCCATGCCTGCCAGGAGCAATTTCTGAGCATGGAGCCAGGAGTAACCCTGAGCACTGCCGGGTGTGACCCCCCCCCCAAAAAAAAAATAAAAAGAGATTCTAATCTCTAGATTGGGAGAGGCAAAACACTAGAAGAATGAGAAGGATGATATCAGTTCAAAGTCCATGCTTTTTCACCTTCACAGTATATCCTAGAACCCTAATCTGTAGCTAGCATGAGATTGACTCAGACTGAAAAAAACATTGTCATGGAGAAATGCAGAGGTTTGAGGAAGGAACAAATAATCTTTTTCCCATGGAAGTAGGGAATGAAAGATTTTTTTTTAAATTCCTGACCTCCCTGAGATCTGTGGAAACAAGTTCAAACCATCCAAAGATTTTATCAGTAGACAAGATTTAGCTGGTCCAATAGCTGTATTATCATAGGAACCTTTTCTACCTAATCTTTCCCTGGTCTGATCAATATGGCTGTTTCTGTGATCAACAGACATTTGTGTCCTCTTATTCACTTATGTTTATGCTGTTGACCAAGTATGAGTATCAATGGTCCTGAGAAATTTTGATATAAACTCAAGGTTTCAACTAAGTCATTGACTGATGGGTTTTTGACTCCAATGGATGTTAGACTTCAAAGCTTCTGAGAGCCTACAGTTCCTATATTTGCTTTTAGTAATCCTAGAGATCTCTGTATCATTATGGAAGAGTAAGTGCAAGCCACTTGATTAGAACCATCCTAAAACTAGAGAAGGGATTCTCTACTGCCCTATTTTAGCCTGACTTACTACTCAAGTCTTTACATCTGTATCATGATATTTTTCCTTTCCTGACACACTTCCTAATTAATGTTACATTCCATATTATCAATTGGACAGTGCAAAGTTTTGGGAACACAGGGTATTTAAATATTCAGGCACGTAGAATAATAGACTTCATCCCTTTAAAATATTGTAGTAGCATTTATTAATGCATGCTTATATTCACTGATTTATTTGTTAATTCATTCAACAAACACCAAATAATTCTTCTAAGCTGTCAACTAATTCATGGATAATAAAGGAAATATATCTAATATTATATTGTAAAGCATCCAAGAAATAAGTTGTTAAACATCTTTTGATATATAGCTTACTAATTTAAAATGTATTACTGTTAAACTTTTAAATATAAAAACCAAGATGTTATGTCATGGAAATTCATGTTGAGAAAGTAGCTAATTCATTCTCACATTTAAAAAGTTGGTAGTTAATTTGGTATAGACAGCTACATTTTGACATTTATACAGCTACCATGATGCCTCTTATGGAATCAGTCACACTGTAATTGGCTAATTGCAAATAACCATGACTTTAAGAAACAACTAAGTACCATTATGTTAAAATTCTTGATCCACATAACTACCCATTACTGGTTAAATTGTGGAATCTGTGGTTTTGGTATGTAAGTGCTTGGATTAGATAACATTAATGTGTAATTACATGAAAATGAACCACATAGCTTAGGTAATTGCAGTACAATTGTTACTATTGAATGTAAAGTGATACCAATTAAACCTTTCTTTATACCCCACAAATTAAGATTTAACTACTCAAGAAACTCTAGAATGCAAAGTTATGGTCTACCATAGGCTAAATATCTCTGAATATTTTTAAAGGCTTAATGGCATTTCTGAAATTAAGAATACCTTTCTTCTTTATTCCTGGCATTCATAGTCCCTTATTCAGTATCAATCAATTCTAATTAGCTTCTTAAAAGATATTATCAATAAAATTGATGTTGACAAAATAAGCTTTTTGAATTCTTGTGCTCATGTAAAGGAAATATTTTAGTCATATGAAGCTTTGGATTAGAATTTTGGCAATAAAAATCCTAATGTTAATATCGTTATAATTCATAAATTATGACTTTTATCCTATTAAAAATAAGGCAATTAGCTAGTTATACTAGAGGGGCCAAAGTCACTCCCAGTTATGCTCATCTATGAAGTATTAGCAGCCACCATGTCTGTAAAAGGCAGTGCAGGGATCAAACTCTAGGTCTAACACATGATATATGCTCTGCTACTTGGGTAGTTACCCCTAGATCTAAATGATTTAATTTTATTGATCAAAAGCTATTGACTATAGGCAATATTGTAGTCACAATCAATAGTAATGTGTTTGTAATAGTTTCAATTAAACTAGTTATATGAGTATTGGAACAAAAATTGCCTTCCTCTATTATATAGATTAATATATAATATATAAATTATATATTATATATAAATATATATCACTATATATATAGTGATATATATATATATATATATATATATATAGATATATATATATACACCCCTCGTGTCCCTGAGTCACTTGTTTAATAGCTGAAAGCTGTTTAACTTTGGAGTCACACTATTTTCTTTAAGAAAAGGGAACAAATACAGTAATACAGATTATTAGTTTAAGGATTAAATGACCATAAAATAATTAAAGGACTTGGTGTTGTGCTTTATATAAAATTAGCATTAATGCTAATACTTCTGTTCCCCTTTCTTCCATTTCCTATCTTTATGCTTCTTCCTCTTTGAATACATGTATCAGGAACTGATGTTTTCCAATTCTGTAGTCAAGATTGAAACTCATTCAGGCAGGTGGGAAATTAATCAAACTTGGGCTTCTGACACAGAATGCTAACACATATTTCAGGCTAGAATATATATTGTAAACAGGACAATTTGGTAACTGAAAACTGAAATTTAAGGACTGGTCATTTTTATTAGCCTCACTTCAGGTATCAAGAGACTTAAACCTGCAGAAATGAAACAAAGCTTTCCTTCATAGATCCCTAGTCTCTAACTTCCACGTGCCTCTACATGACCAGGTCGCAATTCCAGATGTTCCAAGTAGTTCTTCATTTAATCATCTCTTCTGACAGCACCTAAACAAATATATCAAAACTTGTACAACATTTAGCAAGTGCAACTTGAAGATTTTCTTTCTGTTAGACAAATAGGCACCATCTGGAAAAAATAACCCCAGGCACTTGGATGCAGGAGCATGAAGATTATTGGCTGAACACCCAATGAATATCTTATACTACTTTCTTTGGCTCCTACACTTTGTCTGTTCAGTTCAAGTCTTTTTAACTTCAGTAGGTGCTGTGCTGTTTGACAAGTGAGTCCTGTTACCTACATGCTCATACATGATGAAAACTTGCTTAATTTGAAAGATAGTCATGCAATACTTAAATCTGGGCCACATTTGCTTCCTTTCATACTATTCCTACTGCTCCATAAAGAACTGATAAATATTGCCTCTGAGAAATATTACAAAAATGTCTTTTATTTTTCTTAAAACCCATAGATGAGTGATGCTATTCTGTTTCTATCTCTCTCCCTTTAACTTATTTAACTCAGCATAATAGATTCCATGTACATCCATTATAGGAAAATTTCATGAGAAATAGCTACACTGACAACTATCATAACGATGTGAATGAATGAGGGAAGTTGAGAGCCTGTCTCAAATGCAGGGTAGGGGTGGGGAGACGGGATTTCGGGCATTGGTAATGGGAATGCTGCACTGGTGAAGGTGGGTGTTCTTTATATGATTGAAACCCAACTATAATCATGTTTGCAAATAAGGTGTTTAAATAAAGATATTAAAAATATAAAGACACATAAAAAGAACTGACAAATAGATCTGTTTTGATATCATTTGGTACAGAATTTTATTATTCAGTTGCTCAACGTAGTCTCAATGTTTTTTCCAACCCTGTATGTATCCTTTAATCATTTTTTCTTCATTGCTTCTTCCTTTCCTCTTTTATCTAAATCTAATTTCTGAAGGAAATATTCCTGACTATGTTGTTATTGAGTTTAATGGCTGACTTTTATTTCTAACAAATTATTATTAAGTTATATTAAGTTAAATTAATGTTAACATGAATTATCATTAATTTTTAATATTAATATTAAGAATTGGTTGAAGTAATTTAACTATTGTAATATTGGCTATCAACTTTAAAGGGAAAATAAAAATCAAGAGAACAATCTATACTTTTATTTTGGTGTTAAATTATATAGGAAAAATGATTTTAGTAGTATTTTAATCTAATAGATTTTCTATAAAACCTCTCAAATAGGATTCTAGAATTACTTCTATATAAATTATTTTTGTTTTATCACTTATAAACATGTAGATTTTAGGAGAATAAAAGTAATTTCCCCTGAACTTCTTTATTTTTCTTTTCCCCCCCTGAATGTCTACATTTTATTTTATTATATCTCCTAATCTAAGTAAGCAATAGGAAGCCCTCTGAAACACATTTTTATCAAACATGAATTTTATAAATTGCTATCCTTCTGTGCAATTCCCATGAAAAGGCTAGATTGAAACTCTGGAAATTTTAATAGGACCTTTGAAATCTTTTTGAATTCAGTTTCTTGGAAAAATAAAGCAGCCTAATGGAAGCACTCTTTATAGAAGTGGATATGCCTTTGAGGCAATTTTCTTCCATGCATAATAGTGAAATTGCAGCGGGATAATCTCAGTGTTTGAAATGTCTTTGCCAGATACTTAATGCTGTTTGTAATAATATCTAAAAGAGTCGTGTGTTTTGGGGTTCTAATGATGAAGAAGGGGATGGTAATTTAAAACAATGCCACTGTGTCTTTTCAGTCCTACCCTGGCCCAAGCCTGGAAAGTGAAGATTTTAACATTCCACCAATCACTCCTCCTTCCCTCCCTGACCACTCGCTGGTGCACCTGAATGAAGTTGAGACTGGTTATTCCTCTCTGTGTCATCCCATGAACCACAATGGCCTGCTACCATTTCATCCACAGAATATGGACCTACCGGAAATAACCGTCTCCAATATGCTGGGACAAGATGGAACATTGCTTTCTAACTCCATTTCTGTGGTAAGATTCTTTTTATTCATTTGTGTAGGGACCCAGGGAGTTGAAAGATAAGGTTCTTAATGTAAGAAGCTCTACATTGTAATAGCACAATACTTTGATATTAGGAATATGATTTTAGCAATGGAAAATATTTTTAAAGTACAATAAAATCCTAAATCTGTTTTTACATTTAGAGTTAAATCAATAGAGATATCAAAAGAAAAGAAGATAGTTTTCCATTTAGCACCTTTTACTTCCCATATTTGAAGGTTACCTTTTGGTAATTCTAACTTAAGTGATAAATTCTCAGTTTTTAGTCTCAAATTCTACAAATTTTCATAAGAAAATATTTCTTTTTGTTTTAATTTTGGAGGCAGTATAGCATAATTCTGTTATTCAAGATTTTTTAATGAACATATTCAACTCCATAAATTGTTTAAAAAAACAGTAACAGAGATTCATTTACAACACGTTTCCAAGAATGACCTTAGTCAACATTTATTGAATGCATTGTTATTTTAATGATATTCCATGATTTGTAGTACTATTGATGATAGATTCTCGTGTACATAATTCTAGCACCATACCTATCATCAGAATACCCATTTCATTGAGTGCTTAAAAATCCATTAATTTCATCTTTGGTTGCTCATATTAATAACCAAATTTAGAACCCAAATAGTAAACACAGTTTAGTGATCAATAGTCTGTCATAAAATCCAATGATTTCTAAACTTTCAGAGAAAATGTTATTGTAAAAGATTCCATTTCAGACCATGGAAATAGCTCAGAGAACTAGTACACATGTTTTACTTGAATTTGAATGTAAGATTTGGCCAAGATTTGATCTCCCAAGACCATGTCATCCCCTGAGCATAAAGCCTAGGATAGACCAAAGCACCACAGCATGTGGCATAAAAAATAAACAAAAGGCCATCTCTCATAACATGTAAGAGCCTCATCACACGTGAAAGGGGACACTAAGGAAACCCACAGTAGATGGAGATCCAAAGAGAGAAACTGGTATAGGAATAGCAGTGGCAAGTTCTTTTAATTGCTGTCCCCATTATTTTTAGTGATATTCTACAGGAATGATTTATCTGTAGAATGTTAACTCTAACTTTTTAAGATAGATATATTATTTAACATACACACTGAGTAATATTCAAATTTACAGAGTCACTCTTAAATTTTACAACTCTCATTCTTTGAGGTTAAGGCTTCTTACCCAGTGAGTCTATAATGTTTCATCTTTATAGATGCTCCCTAATCTCTAAAAAGGAAAAGGCATTTCATGGATATATAATACACCAGGTTGTATACTGTGTACCTTTTCTGAAGGAAGTTAGATTCTAGAAAAATGCAGAGATACTAAATTATATAGTTTCTCAATTATATAAGTTACATATATATATGAACATATATATATATGAACACATTATTCTTTTTTTTTTTTTTTGGTTTTTGGTTTTTGGGCCACACCCAGTGATGCTCAGGGGTTACTCCTGGTGATGCGCTCAGAAGTTGCTCCTGGCTTGGGGGACCATATGGGGCACGGGGGATCGAACCGCGGTTCATCCAAGGCTAGCACAGTAAGGCAGGCACCTTTACCTCCAGCGCCACCACCCAGCCCCACACATTATTCTTTTTAAGAGGTGCTGTGTAATTTCAATAAATATATCTGAAATGTTACCAGATTTCTTTGGTGGTCTCTCGTAATTGTTTACTCAGGGATAAATTCAGTCACAGCTCTCAAACACACCAGTTCCTAGATCCTTCCTCCATTTTCTCTCTTTGCATCTTATGTGTTCTTGCTTATGTTTTCTCTCCTTTTCTCCCCCTGCCCAAATTTTATCTCTAACTGAATTTAGGTATTTTTCTCTACAAGGAATAGCTTCATTATTGGAAAGTATTACAATTGGGGGACATATGCCTGGTGAGGCTCAGTTGAAACTCTTGTCTCTGCACTCAGGAATAACTCCTGTGAGTGTTTGGGGGACCAAATGGGATGTTGGGGATTGAACCTGGGACAGCCTGTGCAAGGCAAGCACTCAACCTACTTTTCTATCTCTCCTGCCCCAAAACTTAAAGCATGTTACAAGACAGAAGATTCTATTTTGTCCTAAACTAAAGCAATGCAACTCTTACTCCACATTCTCAATCTTGGCAAGGTGAATTCAGCATGATATTTTGTAGAATGGTGAACCTCCCAGTACCTTTCAAACCACATTCTGGTGTGGACATCCACTTTCCTTGTTCTCAGTATTGATGCTAGAAAATGATTCTGTAAGTGAGAACTACTTAAGAAAATAATACAGGTCTTGATAAGTCTTTGGATAGACTGTAGTCCTCCCAATAGCCCTCTGTATGAGGATTTAGTTAGCAACATGGTCCTGTAACAGAAACTATTGCATAATGAGTACTTTAAATGTGGCCAGTGTAACTAAAGAACTGATTATCTTTTTCAGGTTTTATTTAGGCACCATTCTTTATAATGCTATTGAGAACAGGGTTTTGTGCATACAGAATTCCTATACTACATACACTGTCCACTACAGTCAGTGTCTATGTTTTTTCACAGTATTCCCATTAACCTTAGTAAAGAACTAATTTATATATTTCAGTTCAATTAAAATAACTACTGTAACTTGTGCCTACATTATTGGATAACCTAACTATTATGCCAAATCTATATTTAACCCATTTTTAAGCCAATGAGTTTCAAGTAGATTCGAGATTAAATTTGTTGTATAATTCCTGTTTCAAAGTATGAGTCATTGGCAGGATTCCAAATTCAGTATTAGATATACTATAAAGTTTCCATAGAAAGCTAATAAGGTTGCAAGGGCACATTTTATTGAAATATACTAATTTATTTGAGAAACAAAGAGCCTCTATTTCTTATGTGGATTATCTAACAAGTGTCTATACTATGAATTTTAAATACTTACCTCTAGATAATCTGAAAAGGTTTAAAACATTTGACAAGTATTTAATGATAACTACTTTTGAAGAGCTTTTAAACTCATAGATATCAAGCAATTAGAATAGAAATGGAAGAATCAGTACAAGAAAAATTCAATACTCATATGTGCTAGAATAATTTGTCAATACTCAACAAGAAGTTCACATTAGAAGATATTGCACAAATCTCGTTTAGATGGTTTATAAAACATATAGAAAGAAGTCAGAGAGTACTATCGTGAAAGATGAACTTGATTTGGAAAGAAAGGACAAGTTGGGAAATATTCCTGATAATAGTTTGCTATTTTGATTTAGGAGATTTGACCAAAGACCAAAGTAAGAGTTAAAAAAAGATTAGACTAAACATAAAACATTCTAAGAGCAAATTGATTGTTTTCCTCAAGAAAAGAGTATTACAAAAGCAATGCCTTTAGAATAATTCTTCTTGCAACCTGTCTGGATGGGTTTCACTGATAAGGACTAGATTTGTGGAAGTCTGAGGATCCTGTGCTATCATTTGGGACAGGAAGGTTGAGTTCTACATAGTAATAAAAATAGAAACAGGCCTTGAATGGGGCTTTGGTTAGTTGAGCAGGTAGTTCAACAGGTAAGCCTTTTGCCTTGCACAAGGCTCATCCAGTTTTTGATCCTCATGTCCCTATACATCTCTTGAACGGTTCAAGGAACCATACATGAGTACAGACCAAGGAATGACCCCTTGCAGCACTACCTGGTGTGACTCCCCGCCAAAAAACAAGAGATAGGCTACTGACCTGTTTATACTTGTTATATATGTGTTAATAGAAGATTGATAAATCTACAAAATCATTGTATTTTACTTTTTTTGGGTTTTGGTTTTTGGATCATACCCAGCAGTTCTCAGGGATTACTCCTGGCTTAGAAGTTGCTCCTGGCAGGCTCAGGTGACCACATGGGATGCTGGGATTCGAACTAGGGTCCATCCTGTGTTGGCTGCATGCAAGACAAATGCCTTACTGCTGTGCTATCGCTCCGGGTCTTTTATTTTAAATTTTAAAAGGATTCATAGCATATTTTCAGAAAGGAACTTGGATTCTAAGTATTCTTACCATTTCGTCACAAAAGCTGATTGAAAACTCTTTCATACCAACTTTGCTCATCCTGAAGTGATCACAAATTCAGCAACCAAAATTCTTTCCCTAATTGTGGTTGAAATGTGTTTATGAAGTATATTATATAGGTCATCTGTTCTCTTTCCAGCAAGAAAATAATGTAAGTGGTTCTGGATACCAGACCAGAAGAAAAGCATTCCACTAAAAATTAGTGGTCCTACCTTGCCTTCCACATGACGATCACCTCTGATATAGAAACAATTAAATTAAAGCAAATTCCTATAACTTCTAAATGATGAACTTGCTGTAAGTTGAAATTAAGTTTTCACCACCCGAGGTATATTCTTCTCTATCTCTAATTAAACCCCCCCCCAAAAAAAACCCTCTTTGATGTTACTTAGGTAAAGACTTTTACTATTAGAATGGCAATCAAGTCAGTATTAACACAGGATATAATTTTAGACTTTGAACAAATCGAAGAAGTAAATATTTTGGTCTTCATCTAGAGACTGAATGTATTTTATAAGTTATCATAATATATAATACATGCTATGCTATATATTTTATGTTTATGCTATTATACTGCTATAATTTCAATTTTTACTGAGATTTTAATTTAAAAAATTTTATATGCCTGCTTTGTCTCCTCATTATAATACAATTTTATTTGTTGTTTTACATATGTCTAATATTAGACCAAAAATATCTGTTCACAACTGAAAGTTAATATTTGAATTAAATATTACTTTCCCAAAATTATGATTAAAAATGAGATGGAACCGGAGAGGTGGCGCTAGAGGTAAGGTGTCTGCATTGTAAGCGCTAGCCAAGGAAGGACCGCAGTTTGATCCCCCAGCATCGCATATGGTCCCCGCAAACCAGGGGCAATTCCTGAGCGCTTAGCCAGGAGTAACCCTGAGCATCAAACGGGTGTGGCCCAAAAATACCAAAAAATAAATGAGGATAGGGGCTGGAATGATATCATAGTGGGTAGGGTATATGCCTTGCAAATAAAACTGACCTGGGATTTTTCTCTAGTATTCCATATCAACCCCTGAACCTGTCAAAACCTGAGTTTTGAGTCGAGTCAGGAATAACCCCTGAGTGGTGCCAGTTGTGGCCAAAAAGCAAACATACAAAAAAAAAAATGAAGGTATATTTGCTAAATGACCTTGTCAGTGATGGATTTGCTCTAACTGAAAACTAGAGTATTAATAGTTTTTAACTAATGAGGTTAAATTTATATTCAGAAAATGTTTATACCAATGGTTGGCACATATAGAGCATAATCATGTAAGAATTTTAAAAAAAAATTGCGTATTTTTGGTTGTGCCTTTGAAAATGGTTGTTATTTGGGACTTCAACAAGAAGTTAGAATTCTGGCACTGAAAAATAAAGTTTAATTTGCTTTAAAACCAAGAGCAGAGGATAAAACAGGGTAGAATTTTATTATTGTATATTGCTGAATGATTGCCAATTAGTTCTGATGTCTCTAAATTCTTTTTAAATAGACATTTATAATGCAATATCCAAGCATTCCATTTTTCTCAAAATTCCCTTGAGTTATTTTAATGGTAGGTTATTCTATTAACCCATGCTTCTCAGAAATGGAGTCTGATTTAAAAACAAACAACAACAAAAAAACCCCACTGTAACAAGAGTCTGGAAGACCAGACCCTACCTTGTATTAACTTGCTAGCCACAAAGAAGTTGCCATTGTAACCAGCAGGACTGGTATAGAACATGGGGTACAAGTTGAGTTTTCTTGGAGCCAATTAAACCAGCAATCAGCATTGCTCTTATTCACCTTAATTGCTCATATTTCTCATAGAAGTTTCCTTGAACAGTGTACTATCAACAGAAGAAGGTGAAAAGTCCCAAGACAAGTTGATACTTGAGTCTCTTTTCAAAGCTAGTATTTCCCAATGTTTCACTACTATTAACCACACACTGCAGTCCCAAAATCACAGGTCACTCAAGTTGTCCCTTTAATTACTTAGTAACTTTCCTACCTTTCTCTTCTTCTTCCAGGATGTTTTCCCTGTCCCTGTAAAGTCTAATCAGTACTAAAAATATTTGAACCTACTGAACAGATTATTTCTTTTGAGTGGGAAATATTATTCTGGTATTAAGAAGAGTGGCATTGCTTTGTAAGAATGGGTGGTGTTTTATGATGTCTCAAAGAAACTACAGAACTATTTTGCAAGTAAAATAGAATAAGAAAATGCCCTCATTAAGTATTCAAGGTTTAAGAAACATCCTTTGATTCCTACAAACTGAAATCAAGAGCCTCTTCTTTTTCTCTCCATTCTGGTATATTCACTGCTGGGTTTAATCATGGATTGGTGGAAGGGAAAATGCAACCTTGTATAAAGTCATCCAAGCCTCTGTGCCTGGCCTATATGTGGCTATTGCTTGTTCTTTGTGCAGTCAACAGAAGCTCTTTCATACAAAGAAAAACCATGCAAAGTTTTAGAATGGCCTCATAGAAAGGCTTCATTTAGAACCTGGGCTTTTTGTAGAGTGTGGTTCCTAATGACACATTATAGAAAATTTACAATGAAAAAACCAACAAAGGAGATTTCAGTTTCTTTGACTGCTTCAAATTTCTAGTTCTGGAGTTTAAAATGGAAAAAAGATGTTAAAAGGCTATAAAATTGGGGGGTTTATTTCCCAAATGCCTCATTTTTTCAGGCAACAAAAGCAAGCATAATGTACATACTCAGATTTATTGTCATTTTTAGCATTCAGTCATGGCACACTTTGCATTTAAAGGCCAATGTACAACTGTTTGACAACCATCTCTTTCGTGTGTGCCGTGTAGGCCAGAGAAAACTGAGGCAAGAGTGTTCCTTGGTGTCCATAGGGAGTACAGTACATCAAAAGAGTCAGATGTATTAGAGCAGCATGAATTTCTGATATATTGTCATTATGGAAAAGACTACTGGCATATTGAATAATATAGTTTTCAAAGCTAAGCAGAAAATGTGATTATAGACAATTTGATTGTTGTTTATAAAATAAATATTTTCAAAACCTCGAGATATTTTATTTCATGTAATGCCTAAAATATGTAACAGTGTACTAGAGCTAAATATCTTTCAGGACATGAAGGAGTTGATGATGTCAACCCTATTTAGCTATGAAATAATAGAAGCATTAGTTTAAAACAGAATGAATGACACAGGGGTCTGTTTCTTTCTTGAAAAAATAGAGATGGAGAAGCATTAAAAATAGATTATTTTGCCCACAGATGGAAGGAAAAATATAAAGAGTAATTATTTGGTATTATGTCATAGTAAACTGATGAAGTATTTAGCAATTATCTCCTTTATTCACAAGTGTGTTTTAAAATATTATTTTGTATCACATAAGAGCAAGGTATCTAGCTACTTTAATACTATGAAGACATAGTCTAGGCTTTCTTGTTTCTTTTTTTTGACCAAATATAATAAAGCAAGATATTTTTTATGTTTTTGTTATTAGTGACAGATTTCTAATAAGGCCCAATGCAAGCATAATTTTGTTTAGCTGTTAAGGGCTGATTAACCCCTTTCTTTGCTTAAAGCAGATTACTTGTCATATGTTACTGAAAAAGGAACTTAGTATGTAGATATTTGGGCCTATACTTTGTGCTCTAATGAAAAATTATTTCAAACTAGAGTTCATATAATAGTGTTTGGAAAAGGAGTCAACTTAAAAATAACACTTTGCCTTTCTTTGCCAAGTAAGAAAATACAAGATTCCCTTTGTATTTGAGGCTTACAGCACTTTTTCAATCTAAAATTTTCTACAACTGTGCCTCACCCATGCATGCAAGAAGTTAAAAATCTATAAAGTTGGTTATATAATATACTGTAAGCAAACTCTTAAAGTTATTCAATACAGTCTCTTAATTCCAGGCAGGAGTAAACCTAAACCTTTTAAGATATGTGGTTTTCGATCTAAGAGCCAAGATTCCACAACTTTCCATGGTAGCCTGTTTGTGTTTAATTAACCTTGTAACATTAAGTTAAATTGTAGTAAGAGATTTAGATTCCTTCCAGGAAGTTCCTTATTAAAGTTAAACTAAAATATCTTACTGCAATTTCAGTCCACTTTGTCTCCTTTAGACATATAAATGCTTAGTGAACAGTTGATTATAAGTATTTGACATTTAGTAAGTCAAGCCTGCAGTTGTGTTTTACCTGGCCCAAGAAACCCCAGTTCCTCTAACCCTTCCTCAAAGGTCATATTTTCCAACATTTGAATCAAATTAGTGTGTATATAATCGTGAAATCTTGGACCACAATGAGTGGAGAGACAACACTCCACATAAAACAAAGATAGAGATGAATTTTTGGATTTTACAAATAATTCTCTGTCCCCACATAGCCACTTAATGTTAGGCATATTAATTGAATCATTGATTGCCGACATCCTACTCTCTGTTTGTAGTTAGTCTACACTTTTAGACCTTGTTTCTGTGTTACTCATTTCAGGTCCTCAAATCATGCATCTTGATAGGCCATCAGCTCGTCTCCAGATCTGACATTGGCTATTATTTAAATAATGCTTAACAAACACTGAAAGGAATGAAAAGTACCATTGAATCTTTACCATTGATCCCTGAGAAAAGTATCATAAGGAGATACATCATTCAGTGGCTCAGGCCCTGCCAGTGAGATTTTTGTCATTGGCTAAAAGTTCCAGATTATTAATACAAAAAGTTCCTAAAGTGATGAGAGAGGGTAGACTGGAAATTGAAACGCAGAACTTGAGTGAAAAGGGGTGGCAGTGGAAAGAGTAAGTCATATCAGAAGCTTGTTCAGCATCCTCTGCTGTCCTAACTCTTACTTCTGTCTTAACTCAACTTATTCCACACCCTCTTCTCTTCATAATACTGATGATACTGCATATACCAAGCTTGGACTTTAAAGTCTAGCCTTGACTCAGAACAATGCAAATGTCCTTCTCTCTTTTCTTCCTTTGACCTTCATTCTGCATTAAGACTCAGGACATAATGTGTGCCAGTAGAAAAGTCACTTTATTCTCTCTCACTCTGCCATTTTACCGAAAAGAGCATCAAGAATCCCTAACAATTTAATTTTATTGACACTTTCTTATAGAAAGTATTGATATTCTTATAAGTAGTGCATGGCTTTTAATAGAACCTTGGTAACTATTTCAAACAAATAAACTCATTTAACCCCATGATAAATCTTGATATTTCACTAAAAGGTGCAAGACTCATTTCTGATTTTTAATGCTGACAGTTCTAAGAAGATATATATTTTAATGACAAAAATGGTCCAATTCTATGAATGTTATATTTTAAAATCTAAAAGTGTTTGTCCAGGGATCTGAGTGATGGCACAGCGGTCGGGTGTTTGCCTTGCAAGCGGCTGACCCAGGACACACCTCGGTTCAATTCCTCAGTGTCCCATATGGTCCCCCAAGCCAGGAGCGATATCTGAGCTTATAGACAGGCGTAAACCCTGAGCAACACTGGGTGTGACCCCAACATAAAAAAAAAGAATTGTTTATCCTGCTTTAATACTTCTATTATAACTGAATTAATTTTAGTCTTGAATATACATCTAAATTGTGTAGCTGTAATGCATAATCAACTTGCTACTAATTATTTCTAACATGTTGCCACTGCTAAATTGATATATTTGATAGTTAATTACAATGTGTAATTGATCTTCCTCTTTAGATAAATACTTTTCTAAATAGAGCTATTTTTTCTGACAAGTAATACCAGTAATATTATGACTTCTCAACAAAACATTTCTATATGACTCCCCCAAAATCTTGGAACCAGAAAGAACAATGTTCAAATAATTGGCTATTAATATTCATTCATATGTACAGTGTCGATTTTCTTTTAAATTACAGAAATGCTTCAGTCTCTGGCTTGCCATTTCTAGTTTTGTGCAAGTAGATTATTAACATTAAAATGTTGCATTTAATCCCATTTAGACATGAAGTCATATGAGAATTAATCAAAAATGCTTTTCAAGAGAACAATGAGCCAGTCTCACTTCAAGACACCACTTCCTTCATTATTCATTAACCATTCTTATCTAGAGCATATGGGAACATTTTTATAGCAGCCTTTGTTTTTTTCCATTTGAGTTTTTTCCACTTTAAAAGTTCTGAGTTCTCTTGTGTGGACAAGCATTTACCTACAGGAACATGTGTTTGTCTTTTTCTATTAGCCATCTATATGCTTTTCTCTGCCAGAAACAACACACACTCCACTGGAAAAAAGGTATGAAGTGGTGTAGGGTCTTTGACCATTTGATATGGTTGTTAAAATGCTAGATTCGACTTTCCTTTTTGCACTATTAACAATATCCCAATGCCAGTCATTGAAAGAGCAGTTATTTCATCCTTCATCTAATAGTATAGTTAGTATTTTGATAGGTATATAATCACAAAAATAAGAGTTGAATTTCTTTAAATTTAATGGAATCTGCAAAATCCCCAAGGAAATATAAGTACTATTTGACAGAGAGAAAATTAAATTCCTTTCTGAATTGAGATAGCAATTCTATTTTTGACAGGAAAGAAACTTTCTCAAATGTGTTTTATTTGGAAGGTGTATTTTTTTGACATTTAAGGAGGTTCTCCTTCTAAATAAAAAAAATCTTGATTAATAAGAATTATTTAATCATGAAAACACCTAGGTTATTAACTTTTAAAATATTTGGTAAACATTGCATATTTAATCATAGTCTCTACTAACTGATAGGTATAATGACTTCTAAATTTAGGCACTTAATAGCTTGTGAAATTTGAAAACATTTGTTTTGAAATTAAGTTTCCCCTTAACTTGTAAGACAAGTTAATAAAAATTATTACTAAATTTACTAATAAGACTATTTATTAAAAGATCAACAAAACCTGCATCATTTTAAGGCACTTTTTCTCTTGTAAACAGCCATATCTTAGTATGCTTATACAATCAACAAGAAGAGAATAGTCAAGTAAAACCATGAAACTATTATCACATTGAGTGAAAATAGTTATTTTTGCTTTATTCATTTTTAATTATAGCAGTACATGAGGCTGACTGCTATTTTCTAGCAGAGTTCTACATTTTCTTTTTTCTTTCTTTCTTTTTCTTTCTTTTTTTTTGTTTTATTGTTTTGCATCACACCTGGCAGCGCTCAGGGGTGACTCCTGGCTCTACACTCAGAAATCGCTCCTGGCAGGCTCAGGGAACCGTATGGAATGTTGGGGTTTGAACCATCATCCTTCTGCATGCAAGGCAAACGCTTTACCTCCATGCTATCTCTCAGGTCCCAGAGTTCTACATTTTCTAATGCTGTGCATTTCTGTAGCTTTTCACTTTTACTTTCTTTCCTTATACTTTTGGAGTACCTTACTCTTCTTTGGTGTTATGTGTTAGAATGCAGGCTGAGCTGATTGAAAACATGAAGGTTATACATATGGAATTTTTTGAATATATGGATACATGTAAGATCAAGTTCTCAAATATGTTATTATTATTCATGCTGGGGGCATACTTAGTGATATTTAGGACTAACTCCTGGTTCTCTGTGTCGTATCACCTTCAGCAAAGCTCAGGAGGTTATACGGTACAGAGATAGAAGTCAGAGATGCCACTTGCAAGGTATGCACCTTCTCCTATATACTATCACTTCTGCCTCTCAAATATGGTATTTTTAAATAACAAGGGAAGTTTGAAGTCATAGCAGAAGCTAACCAAGAGAGAAGTAGTGTGGGAGTGGATGAAGCCAAGGACCTATTACTGGGATGCTAGTTGGTTGGGAGTATAACAGCATGGCCTAGAATTCTCCCTACCTGACCAGTCACTCTACACACATGTAACTGTGGGCATGTAACACCAGTCTGTGGCACAAACCCTTAGTTGATGGTAAGCACTGACCTGATATCTGCATGCATGCTCTGAAGCTGTACTAGGCAGACAATTGTTTTATTATTGCCTTTCTCTGGAGGCCACAGTGATTGTCTGAGTTTTCCTTATGTTGCCAAAATCTATTATGAACTTTGTCAAAATTTCCTGGGACCTTTTGAGGACTTCTAGACCAACATTTATTGAGCATGCACACTTGCCAAGTCTTGGGCAATATGTATTCTATATTTCTCCATTATCCCACAATCATACCAGGAAGATCTTGCCTGGGAAAGACTGAGGACATAGACAAAGATGAACACCTGACAATTGGTCAAGACAACAGGCAGATATGGATGTACTGGATACCTCAGAATTTCAGTTGAGTCACAAACTGGACCTACATGTGGTGATCTGTGCCATCCTCCAAATATCTTTTGCAATTCTAACCTTTATTAATTTTTAGCAAAACTAACTAGCTTTAATTCTAAAAATTTGAAATTATAATGAAAAGAACAAGGAGAGGAAGTAAGAAATCTTATATATTTCACATATATAAGAAAAAATAGCCTGAAATTCTGCTTGACTGGTTTTGATAAGTCTCAGTTTCCTTGAATATAAAAGAAAGAAAAGGCTATGATGTGACAATAATGGTGTGTTAACATGTAGTTGTGGGGATTAGGTGAAATCTAAGATAAACATTTCTACTCCATAATGATTTAAGTATAACCTTCAGTCATGTTGAGTAAATTAGTGCTTCAGCTAATGAAAAAAAGTTTGTTGTTTCCGGCCTGTAATCCAGTGTTTTTAATTATCAGCTATTCTGCAAGTGAAAATGATGATACCTTTTGTGTGGCAACTGACCAACTCTCCTCTACACCAGAATTTGTTTTATCTTCCATTTTTTATAGATCAGTTTTCACCAACCTTAAGAGATTTTTTCCTCAATCATTAGCATATAAAATTTACTTGAAATAGTGCAAAGATATTTAAATTATTATATAAATAAAAAGAGGACAAATTCTGGGCAGCTTGCCAAGGATAGCAGGTCTGAATTTAGCTGAAACTTTTATTTCCCTTTAATAATTTGTGCTCCTCTCTCATGTATTTTTATCAATTTGTTTCTTCTTAAAAAGTTGAATATGCTGTTTGACAAGAAATTGATAAAAGACAAAAAATAGGGAGTAAATTGTGAATAATCTTTAACCAGGAGTTCTTTATTCCTGTTCAATTATGATAAATGAATGTGACTAGACTCACAAAAGCAAGTACTATATACTAGATAAGCAATGTGCTAAGATTCCTGATGTGGCCATAAGACCTTTCTTCCATAAATCAGAATGTAAATGAGAAGACTGGCCAATGAGGCATGATGGAGCCAAAGTAGAAATTTCAAAGTTGGCCATGTAAATGGACTCCTCTTACTAACCCCAAGAAATGCCCATTCTTAAAATCCATGTAATGACACACTGTAATCAGAAATTGACTGGGAATTTTTTCTGCATTAAAGAATATGCTTGGTTTTCTCAAAGGACGAACTGTATAGTTTGACCATGTCAATGCTTTATGATTTTTTATAGTGATCCATAGTTAGCTAATCCAGATATATATTTGCCTACATAGGGTTAAACAAGAGCATCTGGTAAAGAATGGCTTTTCCTATATGGTTAAATGGATCAAGTTGCTTTAATACACAGTATACCAGTAGCAACTGTTTCAAGAAAGATTATGTCAACTTTGCTTCTTTAGAATAGTCAGTACACATTAAGATGGTAGTTCAATATTTGGGCTTAGAAGCTCTTGGGAAAAGTACTACATGGTAGAGCAAAGTGCTAGTTCTCAGCTCAAAGTAGAAGAAATCATTATTTGTAAATAAGATTAGTTTATATCAATTAAAATGCTATAAGATGTGTTGTAAGTTCTATATAGTTTAATTACAAATAGTCAAAATGCTAAATAGTGTGTTGAAATTTTAGGAATATTTTCTTGTGTGTAGAAAAATATTAAAAATTGAACATTTCTGCTGTTTGGGAAATCCTGAACATAACATTACTAGGCCCAAAATTTCAACAATGATGCCATGATTAGAAAGAAACCCTTTTCTAGCTGCAAGAACTAAAACAGGTACTTCAATCATTATTCCCATTTCAAAAAAAAGGAGATAATGGTTAGGATGTTCTGTTGTGCCTTATAATATAATAAGTGAGATATTATATAGAAGATAAAGATCCCAGTTTTTCATACCTACTAAAATTTAAACAAAGGGTACATGCATTTCTTTCGAATATATTACAGTATTATAATTCTCTATTTTCTTCTGATGTTTGTAAAAACAACCAGATTTTTAGACTGTATAATTAGTAAAGTCATGTTTTGTAGATCAGTTTTTACTTAAAGTTTTGGCATTTTCTAAATTAAAAAGGTGACAGAATCAAATCCCAAGGCTTAAAAGTATGTTTACTAAATGAAGTTCCCTCTTAAATCAAATCTTATTTGTTATTGAAAGATTTGGCATAAAATATACAATTGATAGTGACTGTAATTAAGGCACCTCTATATTTGAAATCTGGAAGATATTTCTTCAACAAGAGGGAAGTACCTCTCTTGGAGGAACATTTCTGTGGTCACACATATTTCCTTAGTTGTCATGTGATTAAAAAAAAAGGAAAATGTACAATCCCAAAAAACATAAGCCAAGTTAAAAAAATTGTTATACTATACATCTTCCTATAGCTACCAGTAAAAGAAGAAATTAGGAATTAAACTCCTTAGGCAATTTATCAAAATGCTGTGAAACATATATTACTAATGAAAAAATAGCAAGTATCTTTTGGGGGACAAATGTGCATAACTCTGAATCGTGAATCACACAAGAGTTTCCTCGGGCACCATCATGACAAGTTTATGATGCATACAATAGTGGGTTCTCCTTATTACAGATTATTGGATAAGCACCTTCGTAAGAATTGTGCTGTCTTGACAGGGAGGGAAGAATCTTGCCCTAAGGGGTCTTTTCCAAGTTGTGAAGATTCTATTGCAGCATAAACTATGTGAAATGAGAAAGTGATTAGGGTTATGTCCAGAAGAGTGCAAACAAATATTTTGGCATAGAATAAAGCTGGTTAAGGGTTCTTGGCCTTAAGAGTATGGTCAACAAAGTAATTCTGCTGACAGTAATCTGAGAGTTTTGTTTCAAACCCTCCCTAATCCTGCTAAGTAATAAAATATAGATATGAGAAAAACTAGCACATCCCATTCAATGGAAACCATTTATCACATCTTTTGCAATTTCATATGTTAGTGGAAAATCACAGACTTTACATTACCGAAAAACTGCATATTTGCCTATGATAGCAGTATGTCTGAGTCACAAAAGTTTTTAGGTACCAGCAACTCATCATTCTACATTCCATTTCTTACTTAAAGAGCTCAGATTGTGCACTATTGAACAGCCTTGGGCAAGGTTTTATTTATTTTTTTTGTAATTTCTTTATGTAAGCACAATGGTTACAAACATTGTTTTTAATTGGTTCCAGCATTA